>JAXIVJ010002295.1:0-105000 GCA_036785665.1 Chirona hameri
AATATATCTGATTTCGAGTTGAAAGCTAATTAAAGACTTATTCAAATGATTGTTTTTAAGTTTGAATTTTCTTGTTAATCATTATTAAAGGTATTTTATCACTGTATTTCATAGTAGTTGACACTTCAGAAACTTGTGACGTAATAATATTGTATCCAATATGCATTTCCCTCACCTTTTGCCATTGTGGCGCAGTGCCGAGTGTTTTGCGAATACTAGCTTGCCTGGGGTTCAATTCATTCCGCTCTTATTTTATTCGAGTTGGTATAGTTTGCATGTTGTTGTTATTCATGACTTATACTGATAGTCAGTCATGCATCACGGATGCTTCACGGATTGCTTCACGGATCAGAGCGCTGCTCGAACGCACGCTAGTAGCGCTTTCGTTCTCCATGGCAACCAGGCGTGAGCCAATGAAAAGCCAGAACGTATTCCCTTTCTGGCCTTTGATTGGCTGACGCCTGGTTGCCATGGAGAACGAAAGCGCTACTAGCGGGTGTCCGAGCAGCGCTCAGTTTGATCGGAAATGTCACAGAGGCTCCACAAATGCCGCACTCGATGTTAACAATGGTAGGGAAGGACGAATTTGTCAATGACCTTCATGATGTACACAAGGTACTTGTTTTGTATTTCTTCCAAACTTACAACTTTGAATTTGGGAATAATTTTATTTAATTCTTAAATTTAAATAAAATAATTTTAAAAATATAACGGGAGCCTAAGAAATTGTTGCTAACAAAATCAAAAGGTCATTATTTCCCTTTAACATTACTAATTATATTACGTGACTTCCCCTCAAGCTAGCGCTCCATCTCATTGATATTCCTTCCTCAATCCATCTTTCAGTCACATTCCGAATTAGAGTACTAGGCAATTCACACAAGGCTATATTTACAGAAAATTGTGCACCGATAGTTCAAGTTAATTGTCTCGTGAATACAATATCATTCGTCTTATAGGCAGCAGTTCGAATAGAGTCAACAAAATTCAGCCAGTCACATCAGTCACATCAGTTCGAACAGTCAACCAGTCAAACAAATCCCATCGGCGACCACCAGCATTGGCACAAGCTCCATAATCGGTTGCATTTAAAGCACGAGAGTTATAAAAGACGCAAACATAAACGTCCAAACCATATCAGAGTTTTTATTTACGTTAGAAGTTATAACTAGTCAGGCAATCAATATATGATAATTTTTCAACCATACACATACTCGCGTAGGCATAATTAAGAATATCGTGACTACATGACCAAACAAATGCCCAAATAGCAGGGGAGTTTAATGAGAGAACAAAACGACGAAGAAGAAGAAAAAAACCGGCCGAAACACTGTGCAAATTAAATTTGTATGGTGTTCAGATGCACAACAAATTAACTGACCATGGATTATAAGGAGGGTATAAGGATTGTACAGACTTTCCGACCTTACTTGATGTGAAATGCGGCTACTTTCTCCAGTATGAAATTTATAGAACTAAACAACAGCAAATCTTGAAGGCTGACTTGTGATGGTCCTTGACGCGGCTTCTCTGAGACTAAGGCTCGCGGCGAGGAGCCGCGGCCCCAGCCTGCTTCCGTCCTACTCACTGCCCCATCTTGTCTCCTCCGAGACTGAGGCTCGCGGCGAGGAGCCGCGGCCCCAGCCTGCTTCCGTCCCTGCTCACTGCCGAACTCTGTTCCTCTGAAACTTACTTGGACTGTTTGGAGGCCTGGGCGCACTATCGGCAATTTGAAGATCGGTCCCGTCCTTGCTGCTCTGCTGTTCGATCTGCCGACCCTTCACCCCTCTTGCAGGCCCTTTTATCAACTTTATGCTTGAAAAATCAGGTCAGTTGCCAGATTGGCGCCTTGCTGCCGTGATTTTTTCTCAACTCGGTTTTAATTTTCGATTCCCTTTTGCTGTCCTGTCATTGGTCCTTCTCACCCGGCTGCAACGGCCTGTGGATGCCTGCGGCGGCCGGAACTGCTGTCTACAGCGGCCCAGAGGCGGAGCTTGCTGCCGTGATCTGGGTCAGGATCCTGCGCAGAGGCTTCTGCCGAGCGCCGTACGTGACCCGGGCCGCTGGCCGGCGCTCACGCTTAATGGCGCCGCGCAGCTGCTGTTATGGTGTCCTTTAATGGGCCTGGTGCCTTAATAGCGACACCCTGGCGGTACACAGGTCGGAACGAGGGTATTTGTTGCCTGCGTGGGGGGGCTTCAGCCGGCGTCTCCACTGTTGAAGTGTTTGGTGTGCACACGGCCGCCGTTCCTTCCATGTTCAATTTTAAAATTACACATAGCTTTTGCTTTTAGAATGTTTCTATCCTTCTGCTTATCTCTACACTTTCTTCTTTTTCCCTCTGTTTCTTTTGGACAATTTAAAATGTATCTCGCCACAGTTGCATGGTAAGAATGACCTTAAAATTTATAAAGTTAGTATTGGGGCTCTACCAATCATTTTCAGAAAACGACGGCCCTGAAAGTGCCAAAAGTGGGCGCCTGCAAAAATAAGATCCCGGCCTCTACAGGTCACACGGTTGGTGACACAGACTAGCAGGTCACGTGCGCGGTACAGCGTCCGGGTGCCCACTGTGGTCGCCGACCCGGGGGGGGGGAAATAAACCCAGCAGGAGGAAAACCCCCTGGACGTCTACTGCCTGTTAATATTGAGCTAGCCAGGCCAAATTTGGTGTGCCGATAAAGCTCACTGAGCGCTTTCCGGCGATGTATCACTCGGGGTGGCACGTGGCATGTGGCACGTGTCATGTGCCAAAATATCTTATCCGATTTTGACCCCAAGGCAATGCGATCGAGCAGTGCCGGCCACTAGTAAATACTGATCCCATTGCCGTTCGAGCACATTTGGTTTCGGGACGCCGGTTTAGTGCCGGTGGTTCCGTTACGTAAGAGCAAGCCACAAAAGAACTTGTTCTGTTTGAGCTAGTGCCACAAAACAGCTAGCGTAATAATAGCTAGTCCTACAAAAGAGCTAGGAACAAATCAGCTAGTGTTGACAAGGTCTAGTAAGCTGGAGGGTCGCCGGTCTTTTACCTGACCTAGTTAGCCTGGGTCAGACCGTATGATTATTTGTCAAACGGTATAGGTCCCTTTGTTCGAATGGATGATGTTCATGTCTACACTTAAATTGCAATAATTAAAGCAAGTCAAATCTGAATTCAACTAGACCACAAAAGACCGTTTTAACTTATAATTTAGTTTGAAGTCGTTTGAAGAATAGATTCGAATCAATCGATGTAGTTTGACAACAACAAAAAAACTCGTGGCATTGAGCATATTCTGTTTTCGCTCATGCACCGCATTTTTAGACAGACAGTGGCAGAAAAGGGGCAGAAAAGGGTTGAGCAATAGGGTATTTGCTCGGCTAGCCCTTCTTTAGACTAGCTCTTGTAGGCACCTATTTTTGCACTAGCTCTTATATCACTAGCTCTTGTGTGCCACTAGCCCAAACGCACTAGCTCTAATGTCGCTAGCTATTATGCCACGAGGCCGGTGCCGGTATTCCCGCACTTCGCGCCGGCAGGGGCTCCAGAAGTTCCTCGGGGTGGGCGCTCTTTGTCATGAGCGATATGCCTTTCATAGATAGGGAAGGATTTCGACACTGGATCCGCGTACAACTCTAGATCTCTCGATCCCCTAGACCACTGGATATCCGTCGAATGAGGCCTGACGCTTATCTGCGGTATATCAAGGGTTGCTCTATTTATACATTGGTGAGCACTTATTATAAGAGAACCTCGGAATCCTCGCAACCACATTGATACGGGATTGACGCGCGCACCGAACGGGCAGGTCCCTCTTGCGTTCGTATTTCTTCGGAAATAACCGAAAACGGCGGCGCTTGGCACAGCTGTTTGCCCATCACTTGCCCACATTCGGCAATATTTGTTCTACCTAGGGTCATCTCAGGTCAGGTCACTAGGCCATGTTAAGTGCCCCAACTGTGAATGTTGAAGGTCGTGCCAGATCCTTCAACATTTGCAGCTGAGTTTGACCGAGTAGTTTGAAACTCACAGGATGTTATTAGGCCATTCGTAAATCTCGGTGTCTTATTTCGATGACATAATATTAGGTCTATTTCGTGACCTCTCCGTTAAACAATGGGAAAACTGAAAATACATATCAATCCACAGGGGATTGCTACATTTGGGTCATTTTCACTTAACCCAGTATTATAGTGCCAAAGGACACTTCCAGGCCTGAGAGATATACTGTTCTGAATGGCCTTGCCAGGCCTACGAAGACACTAACCGACATGGAAGGGTCATTTGCCGGTCTTAGAAGTCCCTCATTCGATCAGAGGGCCCTCCGTCGGTCTGCAATGGATCTATGTCTGGATGAGAGGGTCCTAAGTCAGTAAAATTGGGCCCTCTTCGTCTTTCAAGATGACAATTAGTGTGCCTGGGAGGGTCCGTTTGTTTGTTTATTAGGGTTGAAGGGCAAACGGTTTGAAGGGTCCTTGCAGGCTTAAGAGGGCCCTTGGTCGACCTTGCTGGTACTCGGTCAGCGTAGGGCCTTCGGCTGGTCTGAGACGGTACTATCCAGGCCCGGTACTAACATTGCAGACGAATAATTTTTATTGTATCTCGTGGCGATGCACAACAAGCCGTCAGATGTACAAAAACGCAAATTGCGGGTCAAATTCACCCTTCACATCAAAATTGTACATGTCAGTGGTTTACCACAATGTTGGAGGCCAATTTATTTGACTTAGCGATGTCATATAGTATCCAAACCAAAGCTATTGTCAACCCGAGCACGCACCAGGTCACATCTGTAGGGCGTCTCGTCTCCGTGTATCCGGTGGTGCTTGGTCAAACTGCCCTGTTGAGAAAACATTTTCCCGCAATCGTCACATCTGTACGGCTTTTCGCCGGTGTGGATTCGGCGGTGAACGGTCAGATGAACCTGTTGAGTAAACATCTTCCCGCAGTCATCACAAATGTAGGGCTTTTCGCCAGTGTGTATCCGACAATGACGGCCCAGATGGGTTTTTGAAGTAAACATCTTCCGACAATTGCCACAGCTGTAGCGTTTCCCACCTCTGTTGATGCCACGATGAGTAGGCAATCTATTGTTGCCGTCAGTTGTACCATCGTCACGTTCATAATTATCTCTGTCGTGCCTACCAATGTGGCCCTGACGTTCTTTGACGTGTCCAGTTTGGCATTCTGGTCCAGAGCAGTTGTAGCTGCAGTGTTTGGTATGTTTGATAAGATCTGGAAAAGAAGTTGACGATCAGTGGAGTTCATGGGAGGAGGCAACCCACATCGCCCTTCCCTTTTCGCTCTACAAGATTGAACAAAATAAGACGCATTACAAGAAAAGATGTAATTCTGTATTATAATACAAATGTCCAAACTTTAACTTAGCTAAGCTAAGCTTAACTTAAGACGGTACCTTAGTTTGGTAACTTAAACCAAACTAAGGTACCGCCTGGGTTTTCGTTAAATTGATGCAGAAAAATGCACAAAATGTTGAGAATAGAATAGCGATTTATTGAGGGACCTTCTCCGCAAATCAGAGTATGAAAAGCATATAAGTGGTTTAAAGATAGAGACAAGAATATTCCATGAACGGCTAATGTTAAACTCAACGTTTGTCAACGACCTTCAACGACCTTTGATCTGATTTGACCTGCACTGAAATTGTAAAATTTTAAAAGAAAAAAATCACGCCACCTCCGATTTTGCTCATTATTACATATAACATTGCGCAACATGTCTTCTACGAACTGGGAAAAAATTGGCGTGGGCCATTCATAAGTTTAGAAGAAAACGGTACTTAAATCAGCGCTGTCATGCGACCTGACCTGACCCTAGAGTAGTGATTTCCGTTATGTTTTAAAAATATGCTGATGTTGGCTTCTCATAATACGTTACAACATAACCTATATGGGTATCGTTTGAAAGCCCAACAGCTAACCAATGCATTGGTGATGTTTCCAAGCATGTGGGATGTCACTCAGACCACGAGTGACCTTGATACGTGACCTGACTTGACCAGGCAAACTGGCTTGTCATAAGACGTTACAACATAGCCAATATGAGTATCATTTGAAAGCTCAGTGACTAACCAAGGATATTTTCAAGCATTTGGGATATCATACAGGTCACATGTGATCTGTGTGTGTATGTTTATACAGATACATGTCACATACAGGTCACACACATATCACATGTGACCTGTAGGGTAGCATGGTGTAAAACGCCGCATTAGATGCATTTTGCTGAAAATCTCGTTTCCTATTTGACAGAGGCGGCGAGTGATAGCATTTTCACATAGTTTGGAGATTTGGCTTGTATTCTGCATCGCCTAATTCTACCTTCTTCAGTTAACAAATTTGTAGGCGACGATTTTCGAGGAGCCTGCAAAAGGGCCGTATTGCCCGACCCCCAGGGCAAGACGCCCCCTGTCGATGGGGCAAAACGCCCCATCCCCCTCGAACTTGGCTCCTATGGAGTAGGCGAAAAACAAAACATACCGTTTGATAGCTCGTCGGAATTAATGACGAAACTATTTAGTCATCTTTTGGCTCAGGTCAATACTTAGGCCAACAGAGGTAGTCAAAGGTCACCATGATAACTCCCGGAATCTGTCTCAGATTTCCCCAAATATCTCGGGAACTATGATAGCTGGGAACAAACGAAAACAAAACAATCAAAGGCTCTTTAAATATGCATTCGCTGGGCCTATGTCCATTATTAAGATCAGTTGAACAGTTTAGGAGTAATAGGTCATCAACGGTTAAGCACTTGCCTTGCCCCAAGACGAAAGGGGCGTTTTACCCCATTGCTTTCGATGAAAAGCGAGCCAAGCCCAAACACGTGCATGAACCCATAAATGAGCAATAGACCTTTCCCTACATCAGAATATGACCTTTCAGTTGGCTTGAATTATCTGGAAGAAAAGTGTTGAGAGAAAGAATGCTCCTGGTCCATTTCAGTACTGAAATAAGAGAAAACGCTCCAAAAACAGACTTTTACTTATATCTCTGGAAAGCGACGCAGAAATTATGTCGCCTTCTATGAGTTCACTGACCATATGTTGCTTGTTTTGTAGAGCAGAATATTTTTCCCCGGGACCTACAAATTCCGAGATATCTTGGTGAGGTGTTTTACCTCGGTGGGGCGTTTTACCTCGGTCGTGCGATAATAGCTCGAGTTTCGGGAGAGCCGGTTCCACAGCCTTGTGGTGACTGGAATAAACGAATTCTGAAATGATGTGGTTATAATTTCTGGTTCCGTTAGTGCATCTGCATTTCTTAATTGTCTGTTCGTCATGTTGTTTCGCGTTCCAGGAATATGGAGACCTGATGTCGGTTGTACAGGCACCAACCAAGAGGTTTCGTCGTCAGCCGTCACTCTGGACTTTGTTTTAAAGTGTATGTCAAGTAGATGCGAAGTTATCGACAGACAGGTGCCCGAACAGCGAATTATGTCAGCATTGCAAGATTCAAAAATAACTTTTACAGGTCGAACCCCACTATTTTATTCTTTTTTATACGAAAGAACATCGATGAAGCTCAAATCGTCATCAGACGAAAATGATAATTTCAGTTTTCAACAGGTCACGGTCACGGCGCAAAAAATAGGTCACGAGGTCACGTGACAAAAACAAATAAAAATCCGTGATTGCCAAATTGTTCTTCGACTAATCCTGATTCAAACAAGGAAAACAAGTTATCAAAATCGATTTTTAGTGTCGGAGTTATTGGTTGTCAAAATTAGGCCAGTGAACTTGGGAAAATACGGAATGCCGTATCTTGGATTTTTTTAATATTTGTTTTGGTCACCACCAATGAATTCCTCGCCCTTGAAACCATATGTGCACAACTTTTCAAGAAAATTAAAAATGGTCGGACGGCAAATTATCATGTTTGAGGTTGTCTTACTGCATGCACCCGTTGTGCGGGTCCTCACAACAGGTGAATGCACCCGTTGTGAGGACCCGATAAAAGTTTCGGGGAAATGAAACTACTTCTTCTAAAAGTCCTGTCCTGTGTCGTTCTGTGTCGTGTCGAAAGTGTCGTCCTGTGACGTGTCACTAGTCCTGTGTCGAAATTATTTAGCGTAGCGAGGTAATTATTTCAACAAAACCCGTTTTTCAATCTGATCTACAAATCTGCTAACTCAGTTAAAACCCCATGTTAAAGACGAACTATTCCCTTTAAAAACTTAAAAATCGTAGAATGATGAGAACCATGTTTACATGCTTTTCAGAGTTCGAAGAGCATCTTTACATGCTTTTCAGAGTTAGAAGATTTCCATTAGGCGGTCGTCGCTCGGCAGCAAAGTTATAGGGTCCGGCCTGATTGTCCGTCCGTCAGTCCGGCGGAGAATTTTTGCACGTGGAGCCCAAACTGCCGAGCCGATTTCGACGCGGGTGGCACCGTTCGATGCGGCAACACGGAGGACAGATGATGGTGCCTTTTGCGGATCAATCGATGGCACGTGACAAGTGTCTGGCGTTGTGTAACGGGTTTTCGCTTCTGCATGGTTCTGCCATTTTGTGTAGCATTGCAACATTTTTTGAAATTTTTGAAAACTCTTTCTCTGGTTAATTTTGGGCCGCTGAATGGAATGACATAAATTTTGAGGCTCTCTGGCTTAATCTGCAACAATTAGAACTGCTTGCAACAATTGTCAACAATTTGCAACATTATTAAAATTTTGCTCACGGATCAGGAGTCGAAATATGGCATTTTCAGAATGTTATATCCCCGTATTTTCGAGATAATACTAAATTTTGTGGTTAAAATGCAGAATCGAGCTCAACCTGTACATACATTTTTATTTTGGAGGCAGGTCAATCATCGGCGAGCACATAGGTCGCTGCACGGTTAGGGTGGGGGTGGTGAAATTTAGCGAGTTAATCGGGAATTGGTCCGGTGGAATAAGGTCCGGGTTTCCTTGTCCGTGAGCCGGCACCAATGGCCCTCTGGCTCCTCCTTACATAATTTCACCAACGGCTTGTCTCTCAGATTATCACACCGTGAGTTCTGTGATCGGTTCCATGTATATTCTGCATACCCAGTGCAACGCTACGCTGAGGACGAACTCCCACTGGAACTAACACATTCATACATCCTTTCACTCAGACTCTCCCCAGACATTCACTCAATCATCAATATCTTTCATACTTTGCAGTAAACTGTCAGGTTCGTCTTCCTGACCACTCCCTCTTTTCCTATCCCCACCAGTGGTGCGTAGTGTTACACAGGGAACGCACCAGGGTAACAGCTGGTTCACTGAGCGAATTTCGTCTCCGATGTACTCAGCTCTTCACTATGGATAACTTTCCACTCTAACTATGAAATCCACCAAATGAAAATATGAATAACCTCACACATGCTTTTCTGTCTGGGTCCATTCCTGCCGCACACTGCTGCTGGGATCCACGACTTACTGCGGTTTCTGTGGTGCCCCAATCGCCAATCCACGCCACCTCAGCACCCTGACTCCTCCTACGGCATTTATCTGAGGTGGATGGCCATTCCGGCCCACACGTCGCCACCCCAGCACCCTGACTCCTCCTACGGCATTTATCTGGGGCGGATGGCCATTCCGGCCCTCACACGTCGCCACCACAGCACCCTGACTCCTCCTACGACATTTATCTGGGGCGGATGGCCATTCCGGCCCGCACACGTCACCACCTCAGCACCCTGACTCCTCCTACGGCATTTACCTGAGGCGGATGGCCATTCTGGCCCTCCTGGTTTCCCAGAACCTGGCGTTACCGGACTCTTTCGAGTGCCCGCCAGTATTTCGCGACTTATGGCGCGCGATCCAGCTCACTTCTTGGCATCGCAAAATGGACCCAAAAAACAAACAATCTCATCATCATCTAACTCCCATTCTTCTGGAAACACAACTTTCTCCTTCCGAACTAAATATTCCCACCGAAACCGGTCTATACATCTGAGACTTTTGCCATCTTTTGTTAAAAGGGTCTCCTCTTAGTTGAATTCCCATTCAACTCCACCCCCTTTCCCCCATCACCCGTTGTGCAGCAGACCGTGTCGGCAGGCATATTACGCACAGGGGCGCGGCTACGTATTGTCTAGGCCTCCTCACAATCTTGTCTATTATTTCCCACTGTCAGTTCACACCATGCTGTTATTGTCATACCTCCCTCGTGCGTTGTATCCTATTTGCCCCGGCTCCACGCGCACGGTTGTCTCTGGGCGTGCGTCTGCACGTTTGTATGTAGTGTACGTACAGTATGCATGCATGATTCCAAGTATGTGTATGTATGCCTGTATGCCTGTATGCCTGTATGCCTGCATGCCTGTGTGCCTGTGTGCCTGTGTGCCTGTGTGCCTGTGTGCCTGTGTGCCTGTGTGCCTGTGTGCCTGTGTGCCTGTGTGCCTGTGTGCCTGTGTGCCTGTGTGCCTGAGTGCCTGTGTGCCTGTGTGCCTGTGTGCCTGAGTGTATGAATGTATGAATGTATGAATGTATGTATGTATGTATGTATGTATGTATGTATGTATGTATGTATGTATGTATGTATGTATGTATGTATGTATGTGTGTGTGTGTGTGTGTGTGTGTGTGTGTGTGTGTGTGTGTGTGTGTGTGTGTGTGTGTGTGTGTGTGTGTGTGTGTGTGTGTGTGTGTGTGTGTGTGTGTGTGTGTGTGTGTGTGTGTGTGTGTGTGTGTGTGTGTGTGTGTGTGTGTGTGTGTGTGTGTGTGTGTGTGTGTGTGTGTGTGTGTGTGTGTGTGTGTGTGTGTGTGTGTGTGTGTGTGTGTGTGTGTGTGTGTGTGTGTGTGTGTGTGTGTGTGTGTGTGTGTGTGTGTGTGTGTGTGTGTGTGTGTGTGTGTGTGTGTGTGTGTGTGTGTGTGTGTGCGTGCGTGCGTGCGTGCGTGCGTGCGTGCGTGCGTGCGTGCGTGCGTGCGTGCGTGCGTGCGTGCGTGCGTGCGTGCGTGCGTGCGTGCGTGCGTGCGTGCGTGCGTGCGTGCGTGCGTGCGTGCGTGCGTGCGTGCGTGCGTGCGTGCGTGCGTGCGTGCGTGCGTGCGTGCGTGCGTGCGTGCGTGCGTGCGTGCGTGCGTGCGTGCGTGCGTGCGTGCGTGCGTGCGTGCGTGCGTGCGTGCGTGCGTGCGTGCGTGCGTGCGTGCGTGCGTGCGTGCGTGCGTGTGTGTGTGTGTGTGTGTGTGTGTGTGTGTGTGTGTGTGTGTGTGTGTGTGTGTGTGTGTGTGTGTGTGTGTGTGTGTGTGTGTGTGTGTGTGTGTGTGTGTGTGTGTGTGTGTGTGTGTGTGTGTGTGTGTGTGTGTGTGTGTGTGTGTGTGTGTGTGTGTGTGTGTGTGTGTGTGTGTGTGTGTGTGTGTGTGTGTGTGTGTGTGTGTGTGTGTGTGTGTGTGTGTGTGTGTGTGTGTGTGTGTGTGTGTGTGTGTGTGTGTGTGTGTGTGTGTGTGTGTGTGTGTGTGTGTGTGTGTGTGTACGTACGTACGTACGTACGTACGTACGTACGTACGTACGTACGTACATACGTACGTACAATATACACTATATACACGTACGTACGTACGTATATACACTATATACACGTACGTACGTACGTACGTACGTACGTACGTACGTACGTATGTATGTATGTATGTATGCATGCATGCATGCATGCATGTATGTATGTATGTATGTATGTATGTATGTATGTATGTATGTATATATGTATTTATCTTATAACTGTTAGCGTGAAGAAGCGTCGCCGGTGTGATACCATTTGTAGTGTATTTGTGTAGTGTGTGTAGTTTATGCTGTGTAGTGTATATTGTGTAGTGTATATTGTGTAGTGTATATTGTGTAGGGTATATTGTGTAGTGTATATTGTGTAGTGTATATTGTGTAGTGTATTGTGTAGTGTGCATTGTGTAGTGTATTTTGTGACTATAGTGTACCACGGGTCGTGTTTCTGTAATTGGTAATCGGTAATCAGTACTCGGTACTCGATACTCAGTACTCAGTACTCAGTACTCAGTAATCGGCACTTGGTACTCGGTACTCGGCACTCGGCACTCGGCACCTGGTACTCGGTACTCGGCACTCGGTACTCGACACTCGGTACTCGGTACTCGTTACTCAGGAATGGGTACTCAGTAATCGGTACTCACTACTCAGTACTCGGTACTCGGTTACTCGGTACTCGGTACTCGGTACTCGGTACTCGGTACTTGGTACTCGGTACTCGGTACTCGGTACTCGATACTCGGTACTGGGTACTCGGCACTCGGTACTCGGTACGGACACCTGGTACTTGGTGCTCAGTACTTTTCTGTATGTACAACAACTGTCCCACCTGAGCGAAATCCACGAGTTTTCCCCTCGTTAGGCTAGCGTCTGACCGTCTGGCCGGACCCTCTCGTCCAGGGGAGGGGGTTCATGACGTATCGGTCACCCTGTCTGCTGGCAATCGGGTTAGACATTCCTGAAAATTTTCAGTACGGGTATTTCACATAATTATCACATCACTCGGGTTTTACCAGAAACAGTTGGCCTTCAATATATCAGTAAACATTGTTCACCAAAATAAACATTAAACCTCGGAACCTTGAATTGAGTATTTCATCACATCTAGCCGCACAAATTGCATTGCCCTGCCTTGGAAGCATTGAAGTCACATCATCGCTTGTCCCTACATATATATTTTCCCTTTAACATTACTAATTATATTACGTGACTTCCCCTCAAGCTAGCGCTCCATCTCATTGATATTCCTTCCTCAATCCATCTTTCAGTCACATTCCGAATTAGAGTACTAGGTAATTCACACAAGGCTATATTTACAGAAAATTGTGCACCGATAGTTCAAGTTAATTGTCTCGTGAATACAATATCATTCGTCTTATAGGCAGCAGTTCGAATAGAGTCAACAAAATTCAGCCAGTCACATCAGTCACATCAGTTCGAACAGTCAACCAGTCAAATAAATCCCATCGGCGACCACCACCAGCATTGGCACAAGCTCCATAATCGGTTGCATTTAAAGCACGAGAGTTATAAAAGACGCAAACATAAACGTCCAAACCATATCAGAGTTTTGATTTACGTTAGAAGTTATAACTAGTCAGGCAATCAATATATGATAATTTTTCAACCATACACATACTCGCGTAGGCATAATTAAGAATATCGTGACTACATGACCAAACAAATGCCCAAATAGCAGGGGAGTTCAATGAGAGAAGAACAAAACGACGAAGAAGAAGAAAAAACCGGCCGAAACACTGTGCAAATTAAATTTGTATGGTGTTCAGATGCACAACAAATTAACTGACCATGGATTATAAGGAGGGTATAAGGATTGTACAGACTTTCCGACCTTACTTGATGTGAAATGCGGCTACTTTCTCCAGTATGAAATTTATAGAACTAAACAACAGCAAATCTTGAAGGCTGACTTGTGATGGTCCTTGACGCGGCTTCTCTGAGACTAAGGCTCGCGGCGAGGAGCCGCGGCCCCAGCCTGCTTCCGTCCCTACTCACTGCCCCATCTTGTCTCCTCTGAGACTGAGGCTCGCGGCGAGGAGCCGCGGCCCCAGCCTGCTTCCGTCCCTGCTCACTGCCGAACTCTGTTCCTCTGAAACTTACTTGGACTGTTTGGAGGCCTGGGCGCACTATCGGCAATTTGAAGATCGGTCCCGTCCTTGCTGCTCTGCTGTTCGATCTGCCGACCCTTCACCCCTCTTGCAGGCCCTTTTATCAACTTTTTGCTTGAAAAATCAGGTCAGTTTTTTTTTTTTTTTTTTTTTTAAATTTTTTGCACGATATTTTTTTTTTTTTTTCACATTTTATACATTTATTAACACATCAGACGATACACATTACACTACAAACACTTGTCTCTGTATCTATTTGATACTTTTGTGTGGCCCGTCTGGCCAAGCCGGGACGGCGCCAGTAGCATCGGCAAAACCGTCCCGGCTCCGGGGAGGTCTCGGGGTTACCGCCCCGGCCGGGGAGAGCTAGGGGATACCTCCCCGGCGCTCCAGACGGGCCGCAGCCCCCGCCCGTACTGCCTCGTGCTTAGCGAGGCAGTGCCCCATGCCGCCGACCGGGCGTGCGACCCGTCAGCCCGTTAAGACTGGCGCATCGCACGCCCGGCCGGCCGACCGGCCCCACAAAATTGCGAGGACCGGTCTCGGGTTAGCCCGGTTGGGTTATGGGCGGGGGCCGCTAGGGTCCCCGCCAGCGCCGCTTCGCTTTAACAAGCGGTCTATTCTTGCGAAGCGGCTCCCCGACGCAGCGGGCCCGGGGCCCGAGGCGCCGACCTAGAGGCCGGCGACCCGGGTCCCCGGCCGGCCGACCGGTTTCCCGAAGGCGGCTGTCCACCTACCGGGTCCGGTCCGGGTCTGTCAAGTCCCGGCGTCGGGGTGGCGGGGACCCTTTCCGCTCATGCGGATCAAGCCACCAATGCGGTGGTCGATGTCAGTCGCCAGGTTCCACTAACGTTGATCAGTCTTCCCTTAAAAAGTTGAGCATCTTCCATTTTTTGTCAAATTCTTCCGCCTTGTCATTTAATTTTGCACAATACTTCTCACTGCTTAAATCTGCCCGAAGTATGGATAATAACACTGCTACTGAAAGTTGCTTTTTTGAATAAATCATGTTCACACCTGCACTAACTACATGATTGATGATCAGGCTGTCCTCACCTCCTAATATTATTTCATTGATGGTAACTTTGTCTGCTAATCTGCTTAACTGTTGTCCAACAAGCCACGCTTTTATTTCATTCCAAAAGCTTTTTACTCTTCGGCAGTTCCAAAATTTATGTTCTATGTTTTCACGCTGCATGCAATAATCGCAGGCATCTGTGGTTTTAATTTTAATTCTCTCAAGTAAACTATTTGTTCCTACTATGCGGGTTATTATTTTATACCTAATGGCCCTATACTGCACTGGAGTATCTCTTAAGCATGCATATATATTTTTCCAATTTACTTCCTGAAGTCTACTCTCCCACGCCCCCTCCCATATGTTATCTAGCTGCTTTGTTTTGGGTTCTACTAATATCTTACTTAGATGGGATGTTCCTGTGTTTGTTGACACAATGAAAGTGATAACTGGGTCCATAATCGGCTCATCTAGTTTCCGTCTTTCTGCAGATTGCCTCCACTCAAGAGGTAGGCTTCTTAGTAAAGACCTATAATCTAGGAATGTGGCATGGATATTATATATCTGTTTCAATTCTTCATATTCCATTAAAGATCCATCTGGTTTTAAAATATCGTTTAACGTTCTGATACCTTTCTCGTACCATTCCTGTCGTGTCGCGACCTCTAGCGGTTGGCGCACAAGCCCTAGTACCGTTAGGACGCTGCAGATGGCGCACCTATGGCCCAGCACGGCGCGCGGCAGTCAGGCAGCGGCCAGCGTAGCGAGCGTACGTGCTACTGTAACGACCAAGAATATACGTCCAAAACCATCGCAGTCTGTCGGCGGGACAACAGGAAGCGGAGCGATCGGCCACAGCGGGGGACCCTCGGGTTCACGCTGCAACACCTGGCGACGAGTATTCGAACTCAGACGTGCAACAGCGGCGGCGACGCGCGGTGGACTGTGCGTGCCGGACGAGTGGTCGGAACGGTGCGTGTGCGGCGCGGAGTGTGTGGCGGACGCTGGGCAGTGACGTGGTGTGGAGCGGGTGGCAGTTTGCCGGATACCCAGGTGCTCCAGGGACCCGGTCGGTAGGCCACAGATACCCCGTGGTGGCTGCGGCGAAAGTGGCGAGCGACCGCCATTTTGCCGGAAGCCGGTGGCGCCGCGGCGCGGCAATGGCGGGAACTGGTGGGTGACGTCATCCAGCTGACGTCATCGCGCGCCAGCTGTTCGCGCGCCAGCTGACTCGCGGACGTAAACAACAATGGCGGCGTCCATGCTGCCGGGGGTGGACAGGTTTGTGATGGGCGGCGACTTCGGCCGGTGGCTGGACAGCGTGGAGCTGTACCTGGAGGCCATCGAGGTGACGGCCGAAGCGCGGAGAAAAGCCATCCTGCTCCACCTCATCGGACCTGATATACAGCAGGTGTACCCCACCCTGCCAGAGCCGGCGGGAGTGGAGGGGGGCGGGGCCTATGCGGTGTGCAAGGCCAAGCTAACGGCCTACCTCGCCCCAGCCCGCAACACCATTGCGGAGAAGCTGGCCTTACAGACTGTAAAGATGGGGGCGGGTGAAAACTTTGACGCCTACCTGGCCAGGCTGCGGGTGGCCGCGAGCCGCTGTGGCTTCCCGTCCCAGTCCGTTGACAAGGAGGTCCGGGACCAGTGCCTGGCTGGGACCCACGGAAAGCTGCAGGAGCGCTTGCTACAGCGCGCCGCAGAGAAGGGCGAGGAATTAACCCTACAAGATGTGGTGATGGCGGCGGCGGCAATGGAGCGGACCCAGGCCCTCATTGCTCAAATGAGGGGCCCCGGCCCTGCAGCTGAGCCTGTCCAGCTGGTGGCAGGGGGCGGCAGGGGGTGCTTCAGGTGTGGCCAGATGGGTCACTTCAAGGCCCAGTGCCCTCAGAAAACATCACGGGAGCAGCAGCGTGCACATCCTCAGTGGCAGCGGCGGGAGCCTGTGTGCTTCCGCTGCAGGAAACCAGGGCACTTCAAAAAGGACTGCACCGACCGGGCTGGCACCAGGAGGGTCCAGGAGATTGAAGCTGACCCAGAAGTTGGTCAGCTGGACCTGTGGAACGTGGAGGGTCGGAACCATGCGGCTCCACAGGAGGTGACCCTCGAGGTTAACGGAATGCCCATGTCCTTCATAGTGGACACAGGCAGCCCTGTCACCATTGTAGGGGCCAACGCCAAGGTCCCTGGCCTGCGCCTGCAGTCGTCTAATCTGTCGCTGTCGTCCTACACTGGACTTACCATCCCGATCAAGGGGGAGGGGATGGTGCAGGTGCGGCACGCCCAGGGTCAGGGCAAGCTGAGGCTGGTGGTCGCAGACCTGCAGAAAGCCACCAACCTGCTGGGCCGAGACTGGGTGTCAGCACTGAAGCTGGTGCCACGACAGGTACTGCAGATGGAAGAGAGGCAGAAGTTGGGTGAGGTCCTGGCGAAGCACGAGGAGGTGTTCAGTGCCGAGCTGGGCAAAATCCCCATAAAGGTGAGCCTGAAGCTCAAGCGAGGGGCGAAGCCTGTGTACCGGAAGGCCAGACCGGTGCCCTTCGCGCTCCAACCTCTGGTGGAAAGAGAGCTGGACCGTTGGGTGCAGGAGGGAGTTGCAGAGAAGGTGGAGGCCGGCAAGTTCAGTGGCTGGGGCACTCCTCTGGTGCCTATCCCGAAGCAGGATGGGGTGAGACTCTGTGCAGACTATAGAGTCACTGTAAACCAGCAGCTGGAGGCCATGAAGCACCCCCTGAGGACACCTGAAGAGCTGTTCGCAAGCATCCAGGGCAAAAGATTTGCCAAACTGGATTGCAGAAGCGCCTACCAACAGTGTGAGCTCACGGAGGAGTCGAGGGACCTGACTACTGTGACGACGCAGCAAGGAGCATATCGCATGAACCGCCTGCCGTACGGCATAGCCACCTGCGGTGCTCTGTTCCAGTCCGTCATCGACCAGGTGACTGATGGTCTGGACGGGGTGGTGTGCTACCTAGACGACCTGCTGGTGACGGCTGAGTCACAGGAGCAGCTGGTCGAGCGGCTGGACAAGGTGCTGGAACGACTGAAGGCCAATGGGGTGCGTCTGAAGAAGGAGAAGTGTGTGTTCAATGCTGAAAGTGTGACCTACCTGGGCTGGGAGGTCACTCCGACAGAGCTCAAGCCGCTGAAGCACAAGACAACGGCGGTGATGGAGGCGCCTGAACCATCCAACGTCTGTGAGCTGAAGTCGTTCATCGGATCCATCAGCTACTACCAGAGACTGCTACCGGAGTTGGCGACCACCCTGACGCCGCTCTACGCGCTACTGAAGAAGGACGTGCGGTGGCGCTGGACGGCGGACTGCTCGGCGGCGGTCAGCAAGGTGAAGAAGATGCTGTCCTCCGCGCCGGTGCTGATGAGGTACAACCCCGCGCTGCCTCTGAAGCTGGTAACTGACGCCAGCTCAACTGGGCTGGGAGCTGCTCTGTTCCAGGTGACGCCAGATGGACTGGAGCGGCCGGTGGTCTACGCCTCACGGACGCTGACTCCGACAGAGCGCAAGTACGCTCAGGTCGAGAAGGAGGCGGCCGGAGTCTCCTTCGGCATCCGGCGGTTCCATCAGTTCCTGTTCGGACGACAGTTCACGCTGGTGGTGGACAACAGAGCGCTGTCCAGGATCCTGAGCCCGGACCGGGAGCTGCCGTCGCTCGCGGCCGCTCGAATGCAGCGGTACGCCCTGCAGCTGGCCGCCTACCAGTACCAGGTGGAGCTGCGCCGGACGGAGGAAATGAGAGTGGCCGACACGCTCTCGCGGCTGCCGGTGCCAAACCCGGCGGAAGAGGCCGCAGCCGTCCGGGAGGAGGCAGACGGGCGCTGGGGCAGCGTTCTGCACCTGATGGAGGGCGGGCCGGCGTTGACAGCGAGGGACATCGCTGCGGCGACCCGCCGGGATCCAGTGCTGGCGCGGGTCCTGGCGGCGGTCAGGTCCGGCTGGGACGCGGTCGTCGATCCCGACCTCGTGCCGTACAAGACGCGCCAGGAGGAGCTCTCCACGGACGCGGACTGCGTGCTGTGGGGAGGCCGGGTGGTGATACCGGCGGCTCTCCGCACCCAGATCAAGTCTGAGCTACATGAGGGACACTGCGGCGGTGTTCGGATGAAACAGCTGGCCCGGCGCTTCGTGTGGTGGCCAGGATTGGACGCGGAGCTGGAGGCGGCGGCCAGGGACTGCGCGGCGTGCGCAGCCAAGCGTGCCGCGCCGCCCCACGCCGTCCGTCACCCATGGGAACCGGCCGGCGGTCCGTGGGAGCGCGTCCACGTCGACTTCGCTGGGCCGCTCCTCGGATACAGCTACCTGGTGATGATGGACAGCTACACCAAGTGGATAGAGGTGCTGGCCATGAAGTCGACGACGGCTGAGCGGACGGTGGCGGCCATGCGTAATGTGTTCGCCCGGCTGGGACTCCCGGTGCAGCTAGTGAGCGATAACGGCCCTCAATTCGCCTGTGAGGAGTTTGCCACGTTCATGACGGCAAACGGCATCAGACACACGCGCGTGGCGCCGTACCACCCAGCGTCCAACGGACTGGCGGAGCGAGCTGTCGGCACGCTGAAGGGCAGCTTGAAGGCGGCCACGGCGGCCGGTGTCTCCGCGGAGCGGGCGCTGGCGAGGTTCCTGCTGGCCTATCGTTCGACCCCACACGCCGTGACGGGGCGGACGCCGGCAGAGCTGATGTACGGCCGGAATCTGCGCACCCGACTCAACCTGCTGGTGCCCAGCGCAGACGCCACCCTGCGAGCGGCGAGAGTAGATCAGCAACTGGCGGCGGGAGGCCGTGTACGCGAGTTCAGACTGGGAGCGGCGGTGTGGACTCGAGCGTACGGCGGCCGCCAGAAGTGGATCCGCGGCAAAGTGGTGGCGCGGCCGGGGCCAGTGTCGTACGAAGTCGACATCGGCGACGCAGTGTGGTCCCGACACGCCGACCAGTTGCTGGCAGCGGGCGACCGAGAGACCGCTGATGACGCCACAGCCCCGGCCGACAGCGACACCCGCGGTGCCGCGGAGTGGGCAGGCCGAGAAGCCGGACGCGCCGCGCCCGGGCGTCACCACGGAGCTGGCGGTGGCGGAGCAGCCGGAGCTGGCGGTGGCGGAGCAGCCGGAGCTGGCGGTGGCGGAGCAGCCGGAGCTGGCGGAGCAGCCGGAGCTGGCGAAGGCGGAGCAGCCGGAGCTGGCGGAGGCGGAACAGCCGGAGCTGGCGGAGGCGGAGCAGCCGGAGCTGGCGGAGGCGGAGCAGCCGGAGCTGGCGGTGGCGGAGCAGCCGGAGCGGGCGGAGGCGGAGCAGCCGGAGCTGGCGGTGGCGGAGCAGTCGGAGCTGGCGGTGGCGGAGCAGCCGGAGCTGGCGGTGGCGGAGCAGCCGGAGCTGGCGGAGGCGGAGCAGCCGGAGCTGGCGGAGGCGGAGGAGCTGGAGCTGGCGGAGGCGGATCAGCAGGAGCTGGAGCTGGCGGAGGCGCGTCAACCGGAGCTAGAGCCGACGGAGCTGGAGCCGACGGAGCTGGAGCCGACGGAGCTGGAGCCGACGGAGCTGGAGCTGACGGAGCTGGAGCCGACGGAGCTGGAGCTGGAGCTGACGGCGCTGGAGCCGACAGAGCCAGAGCGACAGACGGCAGTGACCGCGGGGCAGCGCCTGACGCCGGTAGGTGTGTGTCCGGTCGGCTGCGGAAGGCGACCCGCCGGCTAATCGCCGAAATGTAACGCACCCGCCCACGTGCAGTGTAGTTTGAGTTTTGTTATAATGCATTCGAGGGCGGCGTGTCTGGGTAAAGTGTATTTAGATTATTCAGGGAGAATTCAGCTATCGGTTAGCGTTATTCATTTATGTTTGTGTTTGCGCGCCAAGGTAGGAGCTAATTAGTTACTTCGTAGGCTATAGTTCGTTGTCATTGGCGGTGGTCGTTCGTGTCTGCGCTCCCGCGACTTTTGAATCTGTTTACAGTGCACCTGGTAAGGGGAGGTAGGGTGTCGTGTCGCGACCTCTAGCGGTTGGCGCACAAGCCCTAGTACCGTTAGGACGCTGCAGATGGCGCACCTATGGCCCAGCACGGCGCGCGGCAGTCAGGCAGCGGCCAGCGTAGCGAGCGTACGTGCTACTGTAACGACCAAGAATATACGTCCAAAACCATCGCAGTCTGTCGGCGGGACAACAGGAAGCGGAGCGATCGGCCACAGCGGGGGACCCTCGGGTTCACGCTGCAACAATTCCTTAACCCAGGTACTTTTAAATTTAGTAACATCTGAAAAAAATATTGGACTTGCACTTATTTGGTGTGTATCTAGTTCATATACTTCTTTGAAATCAGCTAGGGCGGAAAAAACTTCTCTCCAGAATATATTTTTAATGTGGGGTAGCTTCTTTCGCAGCGCGGTGTGACCCATCCGCCAAAACTCTACATTTTTGCCTATTATTTCGCTTGCTATAGCCTTCCATACCCCACGTTTGGTGATATATCTCCTAATCCATGTAATTTTCAAGGCTCTCATATAGGATGTCAAATCCAACATACCCACTCCGCCCTTTAGTGGATCTTTTATAAGTGTGTTACGCTTTATCTTTTCTCCTTTACCGTGCCAAATAAATTTGAATAATGCTGTTGTCAAATCTTTGATAATTGCTTGGGATGGATTTGGAATTGCCATAAAAAGATAGCTTATCTTTGAAACTAGTAATGATTTGATTATCGTTACTTTTCCCAGTAATGATATGTTTCTTAGCATCCATTTGGCTATTTCACGTTTGATTTCGTTAACTTTCTCCCTGTATATCTCTGTTATACCGCTTAAACTATTTTGAAAGGTTATGCCTAATATTTTCAGTGCTTCACACCACTGTAGGTTGACATTTCTCTGAAATATGTCGGCATCTCTGTATGATGCTCCAATCCACATTGCTTGTGTTTTATCTAAGTTTGGACTCAATCCAGAAAACTTTGCAAACCATCCAAGTTCCTGGAAAAGTTTCATGAAACACCTTTCGTTCGGCTCTATCAGGCAAACTGTATCATCGGCATACATTAATATTTTTTGTTCTTGATTTGCCATTTTTATTCCCTTAATGTCTACATTACAACTGATCCTTTTTGCGAAAACATCCATGACTAGTATAAATAAATAACAACTCAACGCATCCCCCTGTCTACATGATCTAGCCAATTTTATCATCCCTGACAAATGTCCGTTATACAAAACCCTAGCAAACGAACCAATGTATAATGTGTCAAACCATCTTATGATATTGGGCGGAAAATTTCTTACTTCAAGCACCTTTCTAATAAAAGACCAGCTTACTGAATCAAATGCTGCTTCAATGTCCAAGCTCAACAAAATTCCACTTGTCTGCTCCTGTTTCATGAGCTGTATTATATCATATATCATCCTAATATTATCTCCAATGAATCTCCCCTTCAGATAAGCAGACTGGCAAACATCTATTATTTTTTGTAGAACCACCTTCAATCTGTTCGCAATAGCACCCGAAATTATTTTGTAGCAAACGTTGAGAAGGGTTATAGGTCTATATGATTTTAATAAATCTCTTGGTTTATTTGGTTTCGGTAATAGTACAATTATTCCCTCTCTTAATGTCTGTGGAAGTGCACCTTTTGAAAAACTTTCATTACACATAGCATGAATGAACTCCTTTAGATCTGACCAGAAAAATTTATAAAAATCGACGGAAAAACCATTGCTACCTGGGGATGTCCCGTTTTTCATTTTGAAAAGGGTCGACCCTAATTCTGATAGAGTTACTGGCTCCTCTAACTTATACCTGTCCGAGTCATTTACCCCTGTTAATTCTATTTCCGACAAGTAGATATCGCATTCTTCTTCTATTATATTATGATTTTGCTGACGAAACCTTCTTTGAAAGAAATCTTCAAATGTTTTCAGAATATCTGTCTGATTTCTTTTGATACCTTCTGATGTCTTAATACATGGAATTTTCTTACTTTCGTACCTTCTCTTTTCCAGCGTCAAAAAATATTTAGACGGCTTCTCTGAGTTCTCCCTCCATATTGCCCTGGACCTAACTATGCTTCCCCTTAATCTCTTTTCTCTAAGATGCTCTAATTCTTTCTTCTTACCCTGTAGCTGATCACTTATTTCACGGCTACCTATCTCATCAATTTTCTTTTCCAGCTCGCATATAATGTCCTCTAATTGCCTTTCTTCATTCCTCTCCTCTTTTGTCTTTTGAATACCGAAGGAAACAGTCTCTCTCCTTAGTGTTAACATCAATACCTCAAAGAAAAGAGATGAGCTTATAGTGAACTCTACACAAGTAAGGTTTTCTTTAACATAATCATCCCTATAAATAGGTAATGCATATTCGCATACCGTAGTTTTTGTGGTCTTTTTTACTAAGTTTATATAATTTGGATCGTTCAATAAAGAGGCATTGAATTTGAACAGCCCCCTCCCTCTCGGCTGTTTCGTGATGTCTAATCGCAACGTTATCATGGAGTGGTCTGACCTGTAGCCTGGCTGAATTTCAGTTGTTTCGACATAGCCCTCCAAACTGCCGCTAATGAGAAACATATCCAGCCTAGCCTGTTTAACCACTGGACTCCCTACCCTCCAGGTATATCTCCTGCCTTCTGGGTTCCTTTCTCTATATATGTCTATCAGTCCATTTTCAGACATCACGTTTTTCACAGCCTCTTTTGCTTTGATGTTGTTTTCTCGCCTGTAGTTGAAATTGTCCATCCTTTGATTTAGAGTTAAATTAAAATCACCTCCAATTATACATGGCATATCTACTTCACCTATCATCCTACTTATTTTCTCAGACAAATTGTTGTAGAAACTAGGGTCATCTGAATTAGGACCATATATATTTACCAGACACAAATCTGTCGTATCCTGTATTCTGGCCTTAGTAATGATGAAGTTACCATTCTCATCTAAACTTGTATCGCTGAAGCAGACTTCAATATTTTTAGTCAATATTGCCACGCCCCTCGCATTATTCGCATACGGCGCTATTAGAACATCCGTTCCCCATGCGTTTCTGAAATAGGGAACTCCTATTTTCCTGCAATGGATATCTTGAAGGAAGCAAATATTGAAATTCTGATTTCGTAAGTAGGCAAACACATCCTTCCTTTTCCTGAAATCTCCTAACCCTCTGCAATTAAAAGATACAAATTTAATATCACTCATATTTTAGATTTAATCAATGACTCAATCTAATATTTACTCCCATTCTTGGAAAACAATGGCAAAAAAAAACTGATCAACGCTTGATGTGAACGCCCAACCCGGCCACCAGCACTCACATCGCAGACTCTCTCCTACGCACGAGAGGCTCATACATTCCATCTCCATGCACTTCAACGACTCAAAATAAACCAAATTTAACACACACATAACACGACAAAGAAGACAATGCAAATCTCCGTAATGATCTGTAACACGACGCCTGTGAATTTCTCGCATTTTGTTTTTATGTGTCATGCTTTTATACTTTTTTCTATTTTTACTGATGACAATTGTATCGCTATCCACGCAAGGTACGCACGTGACATCTTATACTTATACAAGTACGCATCCTCACTCTGCCCCACCTCTTCAATCTTATTACGGGACAAAAACAAGTCATTTCCAGTACGTTCTGATATCACCTGTTCTACTTTTCCCAGACACTCTTTCCTGGATTCTGGCCCCTTCTCCTAATCCCCCGGACTGGATCGCAAATACAGTTGGTTGGGATCTCAGTTCAGCGCCCTCTTCATCCCCCCTTCCCTCTGCCGGCGATAGATGTCGCGCTTTACCCAGGTCGGCGTGCACTCCACCACCGCTCCTCTGTCCTGGCGGAAGGCTGGAGGTCCGCCTCCCCACTCTACCCCGACCGGGAGATCCACCAGTTCCCGTCCCCTTCCCCGCCCCACTTCCCCCCACGCCGGCTGTCAGTTCTCGCCCCTTGCGCCGTACCTCGGCTAGAGGCGAGTCCAGGTGCATCGAGCGAGATGTCACCCCGTCCGGCTCCGATGGGCCACTCGTCGCCGTCGCCGTCGCCGTCTCCTGTCGCCTCCTCCCTCCTGCGTCCGCGTTGGCGCTCCTCCTCCAGTCCTCTCGTCCGCCGGCGTCAGTCTGACCAGTCAGCGGCGGCCCCAGGTCGGACGGACCGGCGCACCGATCTGATCCGGGCCTCTCAGCACTCAACCCCGCTGCAGAGGTCTCCATGAATCCCGGCCGAGACTCCCCCGTCACGCCACCACTTCGCCAACCCGCCCGCGGGCCCGAGCCAGGCCGCCCGGGCAGAGGCGGATCCAGCCTAGGAGCCCGGGTGACGTGCCGGCCGAGCGCCGGCCGGTCTCCGCTCCTTATCCCGCCGGGCGCCGGTGCTGGGCTCGCCCCGGCGTCCGTGCTCCCGCCGCAGACCAGCGGGCCAGCGTCTGCCGGCGCGATCGCTGTCCGCCCGGGGTCACGCGACCTCGGCTGGTCAGGCGCAGGGGCGACTCCAGGTACCGCCGAACAGGGAGTCTCTACTGCGACATGAGTTGCACTCCATCGCAGCAGATATCCCGCCTCCTCCCTATTCCTGACTCTCGTGAGCCGATCTTCTCTGCTCACAGCGAAGAGCACCTCTCCTCCTCTCGTCAGCACGGTTGACAACCTCCCCTCTCTGCGCTCGTGGAGGAGCAGATTCAGAACATCTTGCCTGATCGGAGTCAAGTTTTCATTGATGAAGATTTTGTGACCCCTCAGCTTGTGCTTGGATCTGTACACTTGATCTCTCAGCGAGCCTCTTTCGTCCCCTGCAAATTTGACTAGTAAGCGATTTCTAGGCAGACGCTTTACATAGACTATTTGTCCCGGAGCAACTTCTAGCTCGAGCAGTCTATCAATCACAGCTACCACCGCCACTACAAGTCTGTCATCGCTTTCTGGGATATGCAGGTCTCGCCCTGCAAATATCAGATGTGGCCTCCTCCTCAGCTTCTCAGCGTCCTCCCTCTCCTGCTCAAGCTGTGCGACTCTATCTTTCATGCTTCGCCAGCCCTCGTGAATTTCCTTCAGTTCCTTTTCCAGCGCGGTTACTTTTTGCGTTGTTACTGTAATGGTTTCATACGCAAAGTTAAGAGAGTCTTCTATGCCAGCTATTCTTTGATCGAGTGCTTTCTTAATCTCCTTTACAGCCTCACCGGTTTTCTCCTCAATGAATGCCTTCAGTTCCTCCGTCGCTCCATCCTCCTTCTCTGGTGTTCCCGACTCGTGACGTCTTTTCCGTTGTTTTGTCATGCCGAGTCTTCTATGACCACCACTGCACTGAGTACTCGCCCACTCTGTCCCGCTCACTGCTCTCGCTGAGCTACTCAGGCGGAGCGCCCGCACGCACGTCCGTCCGCCACGGCTGACCGGACGCGACTCAAAAAAAATCAGGTCAGTTGCCAGATTGGCGCCTTGCTGCCGTGATTTTTTCCCCACTCGGTTTTAATTTTCGATTCCCTTTTGCTGTCCTGTCATTGGTCCTTCTCACCCGGCTGCAACGGCCTGTGGATGCCTGCGGCGGCCGGAACTGCTGTCTACAGCGGCCCAGAGGCGGAGCTTGCTGCCGTGATCTGGGTCAGGATCCTGCGCAGAGGCTTCTGCCGAGCGCCGTACGTGACCCGGGCCGCTGGCCGGCGCTCACGCTTAATGGCGCCGCGCAGCTGCTGTTATGGTGTCCTTTAATGGGCCTGGTGCCTTAATAGCGACACCCTGGCGGTACACAGGTCGGAACGAGGGTATTTGTTGCCTGCGTGGGGGGCTTCAGCCGGCGTCTCCACTGTTGAAGTGTTTGGTGTGCACACGGCCGCCGTTCCTTCCATGTTCAATTTTAAAATTACACATAGCTTTTGCTTTTAGAATGTTTCTATTCTTCTGCTTATCTCTATACTTTCTTCTTTTTCCCTCTGTTTCTTTTGGACAATTTAAAATGTATCTCGCTACATTTTTAGGTCAATCTTCTTGTGTCCCCACAATTTTTTTTTGTTCTTGCGGCCTCCGCCGTTCGGATTGCTCGTTCGATTTTCTTTCTTCTTTTGGTCGGTTTTCAATCGGGTTCTGTCAACGTAGGTCTGACTGGTGTGATTGGGTTTTACTTCCGAAGGGTTTGGCTGAGGGATGGGGAGGTCAGCCTTGGTTTGGTCATTAAGCCACGACATCGAATGTTCTGCATCTATAACAGATAACAAACATCAATATAGCTAAACAAACAAACAGGTAAGGTAGCGAAATAACACCCGGAAATTACTTCACTTATTCAACATAGTTTTCATTCAAACCACTACACAAGTATTTTCATTTGAGATATGAAACATTGATACAATTTTGTGACACATTTTACGTTAACAACCTTCATAATCAAGTATATAATGCAAAGTCAAGAAAGAAAGAAAAGACAATACGTTAACTCGACATAGTCGCATGTCCACTTCATTTACTCCCAGTCCAGAATATTACAGGGTCCACCTCTTCTTCCTCCGCCGCGTCTGACGCTCCGCTCCCCTTGCTTCGGCTGCAGTTGTCTTCGGCTGTGTGGGGAGCCACTGCTGCATCTGCAGCGGCGGATGCGATAGCGGCTAGCTTAGATCAGGTCAGCTAGCTTGACGCCGGTCGCTGCAGCCGCCGCTGAAACGTAGCGGTAGTCGTCATCCGAGGTCGCGCTGCAGCGGCGGCTGCGACAGCTAGCTAAGGTCAGCTACCTTGGCGCTGGTCGCTGTAGCCGCCGCTGAAACGTAGCGGTAGTCGTCCTCCGAGGTCGTACTACAGCGGCGGATGCGACAGCGGCTAGCCCAGATCAGGTCAGCTAGCTTGGCGCCGGTCGCTGCAGCCGCCGCTGAAACGTAGCGGTAGTCGTCATCCGATGTCACACTACAGTGGCGGTTGCGACAGCGACTAACCCAGATCAGGACAGCTAGCTTGGCGCCGGTCGCTGCAGCCGCCGCTGAAACGTAGCGGTAGTCGTCCTCCGAGGTCATACTACAGCGGCGGATGCGACAGCGGCTAGCCCAGATCAGGTCAGCTAGCTTGGCGCCGGTCGCTGCAGCCGCCGCTGAAACGTAGCGGTAGTCGTCATCCGAGGTCACACTACAGCGGCGGTTGCGACAGCGACTAACCCAGATCAGGTCAGCTAGCTTGGCGCCGGTCGCTGCAGCCGCCGCTGAAACGTAGCGGTAGTCGTCCTCCGATGTCACACTACAGCGGCGGTTGCGACAGCGACTAACCCCGATCAGGACAGCTAGCTTGGCGCCGGTCGCTGCAGCCGCCGCTGAAACGTAGCGGTAGTTGTCATCCGAGGTCTCGTTCGGACAGCTGTCGGTGACAGTCGCCTGTCTCCCCGCGTCGGTAGTGCGGTTGGTTCTTGATGGGTGAACCGGTAACCGCCGAGTAGCAGGTGGCGTGTTTCCCGCCCTCCAGTGCCGCCAAGAAGCCCCAGCGCTGTCTCGGGTCTCGCCGTTCGGCCGCTGTCTCGCTCGGGTCTCGCCGTCGTGGGCTCGCACCGTCGCCTGGAACCAGCACCGGCTCGGGAGTCCACCTTGCAGGAAAGAATGCCTGTGGAGATAGTCAGCTTGGGGCCGGGCCCTTCCCGGCCATTTTGACGTTAGCCACCGTCTTGTTAGCAATGCTTCCGTCATAGATCATAGTCTAGATTCTTGCTTTGGAACAATTTCTTAGTCACATCAATAGTAAAAGTATTACGCCTTATGTATTGAATGTCAAGTAACGATGCTTCTGGGAATCGCCTTCACTAAATATAATCCTTCAATTCTTGCGAACCAATTTCACTTCAATGCAACCATTCTTCACTATGAGTATTCAAAAGCAACACCTGTGCAAGCATTTTTTCCATACTTTCACTGACAGGTAACTTGACTACTTCTTGCACACGTCTTCTAGGTTCGGCAATACGCGCCAACCTGCCGACTTCATGCTCCCGAGACTTGACCTTGCCCCGCGTTGGGCTCCATTTATGTAGCGGGTTTTCGCTTCTGCATGGTTCTGCCATTTTGTGTAGCATTGCAACATTTTTTGAAATTTTTGAAAACTCTTTCTCTGGTTAATTTTGGGCCACTGAATGGAATGACATAAATTTTGAGGCTCTCTGGCTTAATCTGCAACAATTAGAACTGCTTGCAACAATTGTCAACAATTTGCAACATTATTAAAATTTTGCTCACGGGGTTTTCTTGAGATCAGGAGTCGAAATATGGCATTTTCAGAATGTTATATCCCCGTGTTTTCGAGATAATACTAAATTTTGTGGTTCAAATGCAGAATCGAGCTCAACCTGTACATACATTTTTATTTTGGAGGCAGGTCAATCATCGGCGAGCACATAGGTCGCTGCACGGTTAGGGTGGGGGTGGTGAAATTTAGCGAGTTAATCAGGAATTGGTCCGGTGGAATAAGGTCCGGGTTTCCTTGTCCGTGAGCCGGCACCAATGGCCCTCTGGCTCCTCCTTACATAATTTCACCAACGGCTTGTCTCTCAGATTATCACACCGTGAGTTCTGTGATCGGTTCCATGTATATTCTGCATACCCAGTGCAACGCTACGCTGAGGACGAACTCTCACTGGAACTAACACATTCATACATCCTTTCACTCAGACTCTCCCCAGACATTCACTCAATCATCAATATCTTTCATACTTTGCAGTAAACTGTCAGGTTCGTCTTCCTGACCCCTCCCTCTTTTCCTATCCCCACCAGTGGTGCGTAGTGTTACACAGGGAACGCACCAGGGTAACAGCTGGTTCACTGAGCGAATTTCGTCTCCGATGTACTCAGCTCTTCACTATGGATAACTTTCCACTCTAACTATTAAATCCACCAAATGAAAATATGAATAACCTCACACATGCTTTTCTGTTTGGGTCCATTCCTGCCGCACACTGCTGCTGGGATCCACGACTTACTGCGGTTTCCGTGGTGCCCCAATCGCCAATCCACGCCACCTCAGCACCCTGACTCCTCCTACGGCATTTATCTGAGGTGGATGGCCATTCCGGCCCACACGTCGCCACCCCAGCACCCTGACTCCTCCTACGGCATTTATCTGGGGCGGATGGCCATTCCGGCCCGCACACGTCGCCACCCCAGCACCCTGACTCCTCCTACGGCATTTATCTGGGGCGGATGGCCATTCCGGCCCGCACACGTCACCACCTCAGCACCCTGACTCCTCCTACGGCATTTACCTGAGGCGGATGGCCATTCTGGCCCTCACACGTCGCCACCCCAGCACCCTGACTTCTCCTACGGCATTTATCTGGGGCGGATGGCCATTCCGGCCCGCACACGTCACCACCTCAGCACCCTGACTCCTCCTACGGCATTTACCTGAGGCGGATGGCCATTCTGGCCCTCACACGTCGCCACCCCAGTACCCTGACTTCTCCTACGGCATTTATCTGGGGCGGATGGCCATTCCGGCCTGCACACGTCACCACCTCAGCACCCTGACTCCTCCTACGGCATTTACCTGAGGCGGATGGCCATTCTGGCCCTCCTGGTTTCCCAGAACCTGGCGTTACCGGACTCTTTCGAGTGCCCGCCAGTATTTCGCGACTTATGGCGCGCGATCCAGCTCACTTCTTGGCATCGCGGAATGGACCCAAAAAACCAAACCATCTCATCATCATCTAACTCCCATTCTCCTGGAAACACAACTTTCTCCTTCCGAACTAAATATTCCCACCGAAACCGGTCTATACATCTGAGACCTTTGCCATCTTTTGTTAAAAGGGTCTCCTCTTAGTTGAATTCCCATTCAACTCCACCCCCTTTCCCCCATCACCCGTTGTGCAGGAGACCGTGTCGGCAGGCATATTACGCACAGGGGCGCGGCTACGTATTGTCTAGGCCTCCTCACAATCTTGTCTATTATTTCCCACTGTCAGTTTACACCATGCTGTTATCGTCATACCTCCCTCGTGCGTTGTATCCTATTTGCCCCGGTCCACGCGCACGGTTGTCTCTGGGCGTGCGTCTGCACGTTTGTATGTAGTGTACGTACAGTATGCATGCATGATTCCAAGTATGTGTATGTATGTCTGTATGCCTGTATGCCTGTATGCCTGTATGCCTGTGTGCCTGTGTGCCTGTGTGCCTGTGTGCCTGTGTGCCTGTGTGCCTGTGTGCCTGTGTGCCTGTGTGCCTGTATGTATGTATGTATGTATGTATGTATGTATGTATGTATGTATGTATGTATGTATGTATGTATGTATGTATGTATGTATGTATGTATGTATGTATGTATGTATGTATGTATGTATGTATGTATGTATGTATGTATGTATGTATGTATGTATGTATGTATGTATGTATGTATGTATGTATGTATGTATGTATGTATGTATGTATGTATGTATGTATGTATGTATGTATGTATGTATGTATGTATGTATGTATGTATGTATGTATGTATGTATGTATGTATGTATGTATGTATGTATGTATGTATGTATGTATGTATGTATGTATGTATGTATGTATGTATGTATGTATGTATGTATGTATGTATGTATGTATGTATGTATGTATGTATGTATGTATGTATGTATGTATGTATGTATGTATGTATGTATGTATGTATGTATGTATGTATGTATGTATGTATGTATGTATGTATGTATGTATGTATGTATGTATGTATGTATGTATGTATGTATGTATGTATGTATGTATGTATGTATGTATGTATGTATGTATGTATGTATGTATGTATGTATGTATGTATGTATGTATGTATGTATGTATGTATGTATGTATGTATGTATGTATGTATGTATGTATGTATGTATGTATGTATGTATGTATGTATGTATGTATGTATGTATGTATGTATGTATGTATGTATGTATGTATGTATGTATGTATGTATGTATGTATGTATGTATGTATGTATGTATGTATGTATGTATGTATGTATGTATGTATGTATGTATGTATGTATGTATGTATGTATGTATGTATGTATGTATGTATGTATGTATGTATGTATGTATGTATGTATGTATGTATGTATGTATGTATGTATGTATGTATGTATGTATGTATGTATGTATGTATGTATGTATGTATGTATGTATGTATGTATGTATGTATAAATGTATGTATGTATGTATGTATGTATGTATGTATGTATGTATGTATGTATGTATGTATGTATGTATGTATGTATGTATGTATGTATGTATGTATGTATGTATGTATGTATGTATGTATGTATGTATGTATGTATGTATGTATGTATGTATGTATGTATGTATGTAGGTATGTATGTATGTATGTATGTATGTATGTATGTATGTATGTATGTATGTATGTATGTATGTATGTATGTATGTATGTATGTATGTATGTATGTATGTATGTAAAGACATAAAGACATAAAAGAAAAGTGCAACAAAGAGCCTCTTGGGCCCATCCGAGGTTGCACCCCACCCCACCCACACCCCCCCCCCCCCTCCACCAGTCTCGCCCCTTCAAATCACCTTACTCTACCTGCATAAAAGAAGGCTAATCCCACGAGTATTTATGAACTAATCCCTTCTCTGTAAAGTATTTATCTAATCTAATTTTGAAGGAAGCAAGTGTCACTGCATCAGCGACATCCCCTGGTAGCATATTCCAATGTCCTACAACCCTTCTACTGAAAAATGACTGTCGTAGCCTAGTCCTACTTTGTTTCATAATGAGTTTATGCTGATGACCTCTACCTCGATTTTCCCTATTGAACTCAAACATACCCTTTAAATATCCAGAATGCTGACTATTTACAAATTTGAAGACTTCAATTAGATCTCCTCTTAGCCTTCTATATCTAAGTGAAAACATACCCAATTTCCTTAATCTATCTTCATAAGGTAAACTACCAAGACAATTAATCATTTTTGTTGCCCTTTTTTGAACTCTTTCTAACAACCAGCAATCTTTCTCATATGTTGGAGACCAGGCTTGTACACAATACTCCAAATGTGGTCTAACGTATGCACAATACAGTTTTGTTATTACCTTTTCACTCTTGTAGGAAACATTTCTGTTAATGGCCCCTAGCATTCTAAGTGCCTTTTTCCTAGCTTCTACAACCTGGTCTGACGCTGATAGTCTATTGTTTACCACGACACCTAAATCTCTTTCCTTTTCAATCTGCTCCATTTTCTGCCCACCCATTTCATACCTATGTTTACTGCTAACCCGTCCAGCGTGCATGATCTTACATTTACTCAAATTGAATTTCATCTGCCATGCTTCAGACCACTCAACTAGCTTGTCCAGATCTGATTGAAAAACATCCTGATCATGTTTTCCTCTAATAATCCTGACAACTTTTAGATCGTCTGCAAATTTCAAGACTTTGCTGTCTATACTGTTCTCAATTGCATTCACAAATATTATAAAAAGCAATGGGCCCAGGACTGAGCCCTGTGGAACCCCACTGAGAACCTCCTTCCATTGTGATTGGCACCCATTCAATATAACCCTTTGCTGGCGTCCTGAAAGCCACGTTTCTATCCAATCCAGAATCTTGCCCCTGATCCCATGAATTTTAAGTTGCAACCCCAGTCTTGTATGGGAGACTTTGTCAAATGCTTTACTGAAATCAAGAAAAGCTACATCTAGCTGTTTACCCTGATCAACGCTATCTGTTGCAACATCCAAAAACTCCAGAAGATTAGTTAAACAAGAACGGCCCTTCCTAAAGCCATGCTGTGTATCCTTGATGAGTTCATTTTGCTCCAAGAATTCAACAATCTTATCTTTGATGATTGATTCAAGCACCTTGCAGACTAATGAGGTCAGACTAACTGGTCTATAGTTTTCCTCTTTACTTCTATCTCCCTTTTTATGAATAGGAACAACATTTGCTCTTTTCCAATCAAGTGGAATTTTACTATCTGCAAGTGATTTAGAAAATATTATGGCTAATGGAACCGACAACTCCCTTTCAGATTCTCTTAAAAGTCTAGCATGGATTTCATCAGGTCCTTCTGCCTTGTTAGGCCTTACTTTCTTTAGATATTCTAGAACAAGTTCACTACTTATGCCACCTAGCTCTCCTATAGTCTCCTCTGTCTCTAGCTCAGGCTGAAGTGCTGCAATACTACTCTGGTCCTCGATAGTAAAGACAGATTGAAACTGATCATTAAGCACTTCAACCATTTCACTGTCCTTGCTAACTAACACATCATCTACCTTAAATGGACCTATATTTTTGGAAACTGTACTTAACTTATAAAACTGAAGAACTTCTTACTATCTGCATTACAATGTCTAGCTAAATCAAGTTCCTTTGCTCTTTTAGCTGCTCTGACCTTTTTCTTAACTGAATTTCTTGCATTCTGGTAGGCCTTCTGATTTATATCTAGTGAAGATCCCTTCAAAATGCCAAATGCACTTCTTTTAGCTTGTATAGCACTCCTTACTTCTGGGGTAAGCCAAACTGGATTGCCCTTGGTTCTGTTACGTTTGTGCCTGAGGGGTATATGCCGATTTTGAATTTGGCTTAATCTAGCTTTGAAAACATTCCAGGCCTCACATGCATCTAAACCTGCCAACTCAACGTTCCATTTTATCTGTGCGAGGTCATTTCTAATACCATCAAAATCAGCCCGGCTGAAGTTTGGAACCATAATAAGGTTATCTTTGGGCCTCATTTCTGATGAGATATTGAATTTAACCATATTGTGATCACTGGTTCCCAGACCTGCACAAATACTTATGTCACTAACTAGATCACTGTTGTCTGAGAATACAAGGTCTAGAATGGAGCAATGTCTGGTTGGCTCTGTTACAAACTGATGCATGAAAAGCTCCTCTTCAAAGATTTGCCTATACAACCTACACTCATTTGTTTCCTCTGCTATACTTTCGTATCCTCTTAAGTTAAAATCTCCCATAATAAGACACTGAGCCCGAAAGTTCCTACGTATTTCCTCACAAATATCTTGGTCTGTTTCAGCTTGGGAGTTCCTTGGAAGATTCCCTGGTCTGTAAAATGCACCTATCCTCAACCTTCCTCTGTTTCCTGTACCAATTTTAATGTCAAGCCAGATTGATTCTACTTCTTTTACTTTACTAGAATCATCAACTCTAGTAGTGCAGTACAAGCTATTTACATATACAAACACTCCGCCTCCCTGCCGTGATTCTCTGCAGTATGAGAACATGTTATACCCTTGTAACTCGAAATCCTGTAGCCTATCCCTATTATACCCCTCACTAACCCATGTCTCGGTTACACAAATGATATCAGGCTTTTCAAGGGCAACATAACACTCAAACTCATCAAATTTAGACCTAATACTTTGGGCATTCAGCAACACACATGTGATCTTATACTTTGAGCTGACTCTACTAATTCTGAGGGAATTATGATCTACTGTCCTATTCTGACATGAACTTCTACCAATGCTTACTTCCTGATGCCCTAGTACTAGCGTCCCTGAACCCCCCCCCCCCTCCTACCTAGTTTCCCTGAATGACACTTCTGTAGGCATCTCCCAAAGCCCTTGCCCCCTCATCCGATAAGTGAAGCCCATCCTTCATATAGTACCTATGCCACTCATAGAACTGATCCCATAAGTCTACATAACTAAGCCCCATAGCTGAACATAAGTTCTGAACTGAGCTGTTCACAGACAGAGCTCTCGAGTACCACTCCTCACTTGCTCCACAGCGAGGGAGGATGCCAGTCACAATGACTGGTTTCCTGGACTCCTTCAACCTCTGCAGCAGGCTCCGGTACTCCGCTACTATTCTCACACTCTGCCTAGGTCCTATGTTGTTCACCCCCACCTGTATTATAACTGTCTCCGGGCTACTCCTACCAAGTTCTGCCTCAATGACAGGGCCCATATCAACTACTTTTGCCCCCGGTTTGACTATACATTTGTCCCTCTTCCCACAGAATGTTCGCCTTAAGGGCCTTACCCTTGAGTCCCCAACCACTAAATGCTGAATCTGTTCCCTGTCACTTTCAGCTGCTGACTCTAACGCACTGAACCTATTTGCTAGTGTAACCTGCTGATGTTCCCTGGGGCTGTACTGCCTGACTCTACCCTGAACTTTTGTCCATCCCTCCTGATCCCCTTCCCTCTTCCTCCTCCAGATTCTGCTACCACCCTCCATTACCCAGCACCCCTCCTCATCCTTACTGTCTGTGGCCCTAGCATTACTTTCCACAATGTTGGGTCTCCAGAAACGTGACCCTCCAACACACTTCCAAACCCCAGCCGCACTATCCACCTTTGCCTTATCCTCCTCCCTTATGCCCCTATCAGAACTACCACTGGTCCCTGATCCTGTAGGCTCCTTTTCTGACCCCCTAACCACAATCTGCGCATACGTTCCTTGGTCAGGAGCTACACCCTCCTGCGGCTCATCTCTACACCTACACTTACTTAACTGCGCCTCAAGCTCCGCTACTCTAGCCTGGAGGGCCTCTAGCTCTGCTACCTTCGCCTGCATCCGAGTCATGCTCATTTGAATACACTAGTAACTTAGGTATATAACTTAGGTACTATGCACTTTTCAATACTTTACTAACTTAACTTAACTTTTTTTGTTGTTTTTTTGTTTGTTTTTTCTTCTTCTAAACCTTAACTAGATCTAGGTAAAGCTAGTAACACAAATCAACTATGAGTGCACCTAATACTAGACTAAATATCTAATCCTTAAATAAACTGAATACTAAATACACCTTAATTATCCCTAATTTTCTAAAATATCTACTTATCCAACCCTGCAACTAGTAACACAAAAATAAGACTAAGACAATTTTGGCGCACACAAGCTAGAATGAAAAGTCCTTTAAAAAGCAAGTAAAAGGTAACAGCTAACTATGAATGCTTAAAAATAATACTTAAACGATCCACAAAACTAAATATCTAATCCTTATATCTAAATATAATGTGGTTCCTCAAAAAATACACAAAACAACAGAGCTATCCAACAGCTACTTAGCTTGGCTAAAGCAGGGTTCAGAAGTATGTATATATGTATGTATGTATGTATGTATGTATGTATGTATGTATGTATGTATGTATGTATGTATGTATGTATGTATGTATGTATGTATGTATGTATGTATGTATGTATGTATGTATGTATGTATGTATGTATGTATGTATGTATGTATGTATGTATGTATGTATGTATGTATGTATGTATGTATGTATGTATGTTTGTATGTTTGTATGTATGTATGTATGTATGTATGTATGTATGTATGTATGTATGTATGTATGTATGTATGTATGTATGTATGTATGTATGTATGTATGTATGTATGTATGTATGTATGTATGTATGTATGTATATATGTATTTATCTTATAACAGTTAGCGTGAAGAAGCGTCGGCGGCGTGATACCATTTGTAGTGTATTTGTGGAGTGTGTGTAGTTTATGCTGTGTAGTGTATATTGTGTAGTGTATAATGTGTAGTGTATATTGTGTAGAGTATATTGTGTAGTGTATATTGTGTAGTGTATATTGTGTAGTATGCATTGTGTAGTGTATTTTGTGACTATAGTGTACCACGTGTCGTGTTTCTGTAATTGGTAATCGGTACTCAGTACTCGGTACTCGATACTCAGTACTCAGTACTCAGTAATCGGCACTTGGTACTCGGTACTCGGCACTCGGCACTCAGCACCTGGTACTCGGTACTCGGTACTCGACACTCGGTACTCGGTACTCGTTACTCAGGAATGGGTACTCAGTAATCGGTACTCACTACTCGGTACTCGGTACTCGGTTACTCGGTACTCGGTACTCGGTACTCGGTACTCGGTACTCGGTACTCGATACTCGGTACTGGGTACTCGGCACTCGGTACTCGGTACGGACACCTGGTACTTGGTGCTCAGTACTTTTCTGTATGTGCAACAACTGTCCCACCTGAGCGAAATCCACGGGTTTTCCCCTCGTTAGGCTAGCGTCTGACCGTCTGGCCGGACCCTCTCGTCCAGGGGAGGGGGTTCATGACGTATCGGTCACCCTGTCTGCTGGCAATCGGGTTAGCCATTCCTGAAAATTTTCATTTCACATAATTATCACATCACTCGGGTTTTACCAGAAACAGTTGGCCTTCAATATATCAGTAAACATTGTTCACCAACATAAACATTAAACCTCGGAACCTTGAATTGAGTATTTCATCACATCTAGCCGCAAAAATTGCATTACCCTGCCTTGGAAGCATTGAAGTCACATCATCGCTTGTCCCTACATATATATTTTTACGTTAAAGGGAAATAATGACCTTTTTCCACTAAAATGGAGTTAGCACTTGAAATCGCCAGACGAGATCAAAATATATTGTAAATTCATCACATTTTGCATGAAAACTTTCCTACCGAAAGATATTTCAAGTTAAAGTTGATAAGCGTTCCACACTTTTAACGACCGGTACTTGCACTATTTCTGACCTTTTGTCAAGTACTTTTGGTCCTCATCAAACTGCGGGCTTTTCCCGTATTATTTTTTTACGCAATGGAGTTGAAAATATATTGTGCGTTCTGCTTGTTGTGATTATATGCCCGGCGATCTTCTAAAACTAACAGCGATTGGAAAAAGTGGCAATAAAATCGGAAGCTCATCGATGCACATCAACGCGGCATAGTTAGTGGTTGCGACCCTCAATTTTTGCAATTCGATTCATTTGTTTTCAACATTAGGATTTGTGTATAGTTTGTCTGTGGCTGTATATAACACTATGCTTTATTTTATCATGAAAAATAATAATTTTTCCCAAAAAAACTAACAAACAATAAACACAAAACTGGCAATTAAATCAGAAGCTCATCGATGCACATCGACGGCGACCTATTTAGCGTCGGCGATTTGTTTACAAAGTCATTGTCATGCTTCTCGGCGCACTTAACCATCTCGGCGCACTTGGCGAGTTGTTCCTGATTAGTATACCCAAGTCCCGTAGCAGGCTTTGTTAATGACGTCATTGGTGCCATTCTTGTGTAGCATTGCAAAATATATCTGATTTCGAGTTGAAAGCTAATTAAAGATTTATTCAAATGATTGTTTTTAAGTTTGAATTTTTTTGTTAATCATTATTAAAGGTATTTTATCACTGTATTTCATAGTAGTTGACAATTCAGAAACTTGTGACGTAATAATATTGTATCCAATATGCATTTCCCTCACCTTTTGCCATTGTGGCGCAGTGCCGAGTGCTTTGCGAATACTAGCTTGCCTGGGGTTCAATTCATTCCGCTCTTATTTTATTCGAGTTGGTATAGTTTGCATGTTGTTGTTATTCATGACTTATACTGATAGTCAGTCATGCATCACGGATGCTTCACGGATTGCTTCACGGATCAGAGCGCTGCTCGAACGCACGCTAGTAGCGCTTTCGTTCTCCATGGCAACCAGGCGTGAGCCAATGAAAAGCCAGAACGTATTCCCTTTCTGGCCTTTGATTGGCTGACGCCTGGTTGCCATGGAGAAGGAAAGCGCTACTAGCGGGTGTCCGAGCAGCGCTCAGTTTGATCGGAAATGTCACAGAGGCTCCACAAATGCCGCACTCGATGTTAACAATGGTAGGGAAGGACGAATTTGTCAATGACTTTCATGATGTACACAAGGTACTTGTTTTGTATTTCTTCCAAACTTACAACTTTGAATTTGGGAATAATTTTATTTAATTCTTAAATTTAAATAAAATAATTTTAAAAATATAACGGGAGCCTAAGAAATTGTTGCTAACAAAATCAAAAGGTCATTATTTCCCTTTAACATTGCTAATTATATTACGCGACTTCCCCTCAAGCTAGCGCTCCATCTCATTGATATTCCTTCCTCAATCCATCTTTCAGTCACATTCCGAATTAGAGTACTAGGTAATTCACACAAGGCTATATTTACTGAAAATTGTGCACCGATAGTTCAAGTTAATTGTCTCGTGAATACAATATCATTCGTCTTATAGGCAGCAGTTCGAATAGAGTCAACAAAATTCAGCCAGTCACATCAGTCACATCAGTTCGAACAGTCAACCAGTCAAACAAATCCCATCGGCGACCACCAGCATTGGCACAAGCTCCATAATCGGTTGCATTTAAAGCACGAGAGTTATAAAAGACGCAAACATAAACGTCCAAACCATATCAGAGTTTTGATTTACGTTAGAAGTTATAACTAGTCAGGCAATCAATATATTTCAACCATACACATACTCGCGTAGGCATAATTAAGAATATCGTGACTACATGACCAAACAAATGCCCAAATAGCAGGGGAGTTCAATGAGAGAACAAAACGACGAAGAAGAAGAAAAAAACCGGCCGAAACACTGCAAATTAAATTTGTATGGTGTTCAGATGCACAACAAATTAACTGACCATGGATTATAAGGAGGGTATAAGGATTGTACAGACTTTCCGACCTTACTTGATGTGAAATGCGGCTACTTTCTCCAGTATGAAATTTATAGAACTAAACAACACCAAATCTTGAAGGCTGACTTGTGATGGTCCTTGACGCGGCTTCTCTGAGACTAAGGCTCGCGGCGAGGAGCCGCGGCCCCAGCCTGCTTCCGTCCCTACTCACTGCCCCATCTTGTCTCCTCCGAGACTGAGGCTCGCGGCGAGGAGCCGCGGCCCCAGCCTGCTTCCGTCCCTGCTCACTGCCGAACTCCGTTCCTCTGAAACTTACTTGGACTGTTTGGAGGCCTGGGCGCACTATCGGCAATTTGAAGATCGGTCCCGTCCTTGCTGCTCTGCTGTTCGATCTGCCGACCCTTCACCCCTCTTGCAGGCCCTTTTATCAACTTTTTGCTTGAAAAATCAGGTCAGTTGCCAGATTGGCGCCTTGCTGCCGTGTTTTTTTCTCCACTCGGTTTTAATTTTCGATTCCCTTTTGCTGTCCTGTCATTGGTCCTTCTCACCCGGCTGCAACGGCCTGTGGATGCCTGCGGCGGCCGGAACTGCTGTCTACAGCGGCCCAGAGGCGGAGCTTGCTGCCGTGATCTGGGTCAGGATCCAGCGCAGAGGCTTCTGCCGAGCGCCGTACGTGACCCGGGCCGCTGGCCGGCGCTCACGCTTAATGGCGCCGCGCAGCTGCTGTTATGGTGTCCTTTAATGGGCCTGGTGCCTTAATAGCGACACCCTGGCGGCACACAGGTCGGAACGAGGGTATTTGTTGCCTGCGTGGGGGGCTTCAGCCGGCGTCTCCACTGTTGAAGTGTTTGGTGTGCACACGGCCGCCGTTCCTTCCATGTTCAATTTTAAAATTACACATAGCTTTTGCTTTTAGAATGTTTCTATCCTTCTGCTTATCTCTATACTTTCTTCTTTTTCCCTCTGTTTCTTTTGGACAATTTAAAATGTATCTCGCCACAGTTGCATGGTAAGAATGACCTTAAAATTTATAAAGTTAGTATTGGGGCTCTACCAATCATTTTCAGAAAACGACGGCCCTGAAAGTGCCAAAAGTGGGCGCCTGCAAAAATAAGATCCCGGCCTCCACAGGTCACACGGTTGGTGACACAGACTAGCAGGTCACGTGCGCGGTACAGCGTCCGGGTGCCCACTGTGGTCGTCGACCCGGGGGGGGGGGGGGAAAAATAAACCCAGCAGGAGGAAAACCCCCTGGACGTCTACTGCCTGTTAATATTGAGCTAGCCAGGCCAAATTTGGTGTGCCGATAAAGCTCACTGAGCGCTTTCCGGCGATGTATCACTCGGGGTGGCACGTGGCATGTGGCACGTGTCATGTGCCAAAATATCTTATCCGATTTTGACCCCAAGGCAATGCGATCGAGCAGTGCCGGCCACTAGTAAATACTGATCCCATTGCCGTTCGAGCACATTTGGTTTCGGGACGCCGGTTTAGTGCCGGTGGTTCCGTTACGTAAGAGCTAGCCACAAAAGAACTTGTTCTGTTTGAGCTAGTGCCACAAAACAGCTAGCGTAATAATAGCTAGTCCTACAAAAGAGCTAGGAACAAATCAGCTAGTGTTGACAAGGTCTAGTAAGCTGGAGGGTCGCCGGTCTTTTACCTGACCTAGTTAGCCTGGGTCAGACCGTATGATTATTTGTCAAACGGTATAGGTCCCTTCGTTCGAATGGATGATGTTCATGTCTACACTTAAATTGCAATAATTAAAGCAAGTAAAATCTGAAGTCAACTAGACCACAAAAGACCGTTTTAACTTATAATTTAGTTGGAAGTCGTTTGAAGTAATTTGAATTGATTCGAATCAATCGATGTAGTTTGACAACAAAAAAAAATCGTGGCATTGGGCATATTCTGTTTTCGCTCATGCACCGCATTTTTAGACAATGCCATAGTGGCAGAAAAGGGGCAGAAAAGGGTTGAGCAATAGGGTATTTGCTCGGCTAGCCCTTCTTTAGACTAGCTCTTGTAGGCACCTATCTATTTTTGCACTAGCTCTTATATCACTAGCTCTTGTGTGACACTAGCCCAAACGCACTAGCTCTAATGTCGCTAGCTATTATGCCACGAGGCCGGTGCCGGTATTCCCGCACTTCGCGCCGGCAGGGGCTCCAGAAGTTCCTCGGGGTGGGCGCTCTTTGTCATGAGCGATATGCCTTTCATAGATAGGGAAGGATTTCGACACTGGATCCGCGTACAACTCTAGATCTCTCGATCCCCTAGACCACTGGATATCCGTCGAATGAGGCCTGACGCTTATCTGCGGTATATCAAGGGGTGCTCTGTTTATACATTGGTGAGCACTTATTATAAGAGAACCTCGGAACCCTCGCAACCACATTGATACGGGATTGACGCGCGCACCGAACGGGCAGGTCCCTCTTGCGTTCGTATTTCTTCGGAAATAACAGAAAACGGCAGCGCTTGGCACAGCTGTTTGGCCATCGCTTGCCCACATTCGGCAATATTTGTTCTACCTAGGGTCATCTCAGGTCAGGTCACTAGGCCATGTCAAGTGCCCCAACTGTGAATGTTGAAGGTCGTGCCAGATCCTTCAACATTTGCAGCTGAGTTTGACCGAGTAGTTTGAAACTCACAGGATGTTATTGGGCCACTCGTATATCTCGGTGTCTTATTTCGATGACATAATATTAGGTCTATTTCGTGACCTCTCCGTTAAACAATGGGAAAACTGAAAATACATATCAATCCACAGGGGATTGCTACATTTGGGTCATTTTCACTTAACCCAGTATTATAGTGCCAAAGGACACTTCCAGGCCTGAGAGATATACTGTTCTGAATGGCCTTGCCAGGCCTACGAAGACACTAACCGACATGGAAGGGTCATTTGCCGGTCTTAATAGTCCCTCTTTCGATCAGAGGGCCCTCCGTCGGTCTGCAATGGATCTATGTCTGGATGAGAGGGTCCTAAGTCAGTAAAATTGGGCCCTCTTCGTCTTTCAAGATGACAATTAGTGTGCCTGGGAGGGTCAGTTTGTTTGTTTATTAGGGTTGAAGGGCAAACGGTTTGAAGGGTCCTTGCAAGCTTAAGAGGGCCCTTGGTCGACCTTGCTGGTACTCGGTCAGCGTAGGGCCTTCGGCTGGTCTGAGACGGTACTATCCAGGCCCGGTACTAACATTGCAGACGAATCATTTTTATTGTATTTCGTGGCGATGCACAACAAGCCGTCAGATGTAGAAAAACGCATATTGCGGGTCAAATTCACCCTTCACATCAAAATTGTACATGACAGTGGTTTACCACAATGTTTGAGGCCAATTTATTTGACCTAGCGATGTCATATATTATCCAAACCAAAGCTATTGTCAACCCGAGCACGCACCAGGTCACATCTGTAGGGCGTCTCGTCTCCGTGTATCCGGTGGTGCCTTGTCAGACTAACCTGCTGAGAAAACATTGTCCCGCAATCGTCACATCTGTAGGGCTTTTCGCCGGTGTGGATTCGGCGGTGAACGGTCAGATGGCCCTGTCGAGCAAACATCTTCCCGCAGTCATCACAAATGTAGGGCTTTTGGCTGGTGTGGATTCGGCGGTGACGGGTTAGACTGCGCTGTATAGCAAACCTCTTCCCGCAGTCATCACATTTGTAGGGCTTTTCGACAATGTGGATTCCGCGGTGGCTGGTCAGAGTGGACTGTTGAGAAAACATCTTCCCGCAGTCGTCACATTTGAAGGGCTTCTCTCCTGTGTGTATCCGACAATGACGGACCAGATTGGCTTTAGAAGTAGACATCCTCCCACAATGGTCACAGCTGTAGCGTTTCTCGCCTCTGTTGAGGCCACGATGAGTAGGCAGTCTATTGTTGCCGTCAGTTGTACAATCGTCACGTTCATAATTATCTCTGTCGTGACTACCAATGTGGCACTGACGTCCTTTGACGTGTCCAGTTTGGCATTCTGGTCCAGAGCAGTTGTAGCTGCAGTGTTTGATATGTTTGATAAGATCTGGAAAAGAAGTTAACGATCAGTGGAGTTAATGGGAGGCGGCAACGCACATCGCCCTTCACTTTTCGCTCTACAAGATTGAACAAAATAAGACGAATTACAAGAAAAGATGTAATTATGTATTATAATACAAATGTCGAAACTTTAACTTAATTAAGCTAAGCTTAACTTAAGACGGTACCTTAGTTTAGTAACTTAAACCAAACTAATGTACCGCCTGGGTTTTCGTTAAATTGATGCAGAAATATGCACAAAATGTTGAGAATAGAATAGTGATTTACTGAGGGACTTTCTCTGCGAATCAGAGTATGAAAAGCATGGAAGTGGTTTAAACATACAGACATGAATATTCCATGAACGGCTAATGTTAAACTCAACCTTTGTCAACGAAGTTCAACGACCTTTGACCTGATTTGTCCTGCACTGAAATGTTAACAAATTTAATAGAAAAAATCACGCCACCTCCGATTTTGCTCATTATTACATATAACATTGTGCAACATGTCCTCTACGAACTGGGAACAAAATTGTCGTGGGGCATTCATAAGTTTAGTAGAAAACGGTACTTAAATCAGCGCTGTCACGCGACCTTACCTGACCCTAGAGTAGTGATTTCCATTTTTTATTTATTTTAATATGCTGATGTTGGCTTCTCATATACGTTACAGCATAACGAATATGGGTATCGTTTGAAAGCCCAACAGCTAACCAATGCATTCGTGATGTTTTCAAACATGTGGGATGTCACTCAGACCACGAGTGACCTTGATACGTGACATGACTTGACCAGGCAAACTGGCTTGTCATAAGACGTTACAACATAGCCAATATGAGTATCATTTGAAAGCTCAGTGACTAACCAATGATATTTTCAAGCATTTGGGATATCATACAGGTCACATGTGATCTGTGTGTATGTTTATACAGATACATGTCACATACAGGTCACACACATATCACATGTGACCTGTAGGGTAGCATGGGGCAAGACTAGATGCATTTTGCTGAAAATCTCGTTTCCTATTTGACAGAGGCGGCGAGTGATGGCATTTTCACATAGTTTGGAGATTTGGCTTGTATTCTGCATCGCCTAATTCTACCTTCTTCAGTTAACAAATTTGTAGGCGACGATTTTCGAGGAGCCTGCAAAAAGGCCGTATTGCCGCCATCGATTATGGGCAAGACGCCCCCTGTCGATGGGGCAAAACGCCCCATCCCCCTCGACCTTGGCTCCTATGGGGTAGGCGAAAACCAAAAATACCGTTTGATAGCTCGACGGAATTAATGTCGAAACTATTTCGTCATCTTTTGCTTCAGGTCAATACTTAGGCCAACAGAGGTAGTCAAAGGTCACCATGGTAACTCCCGGAATCTGTCTCAGATTTCCCCAAATATCTCGGGAACTATGATAGCTGGGAACAAAACGGAAAACAAAACAATCAAAGGCTCTTTAAATATGCATTCGCTAGGCCTATGTCCATTATTAAGATCAGTTGAACAGTTTAGGCACAATAGATCATCAACGGTTAAGCACTTGCCTTGCCCCAAGACGAAAGGGGCGTTTTACCCCATTGCTTTCGATGAAAAGCGAGCCAGGCACAAACACGTACATGAACCCATAAATGAGCAATAGACCTTTCCCTACATCAGAATATGACCTTTAAGTTGGCTTGAATTATCTGGAAGAAAAGTGTTGAGAGAAAGAATGCTCCTGGTCCATTTCAGTACTGAAATCAGAGAAAACGCTCCAAAAACAGACTTTTACTTATATCTCTGGAAAGCGACGCAGAAATGATGTGGCCTTCTATGAGTTCACTGACCATATGTTGCTTGTTTTGTAGAGCAGAATATTTTTCCCCGGGACCTTTTAAATTCCAAGATATCTTGGTGAGGCGTTTTACCTCGGTGGGGCGTGTTGCCCCATCTTACCCTATGCGATCTGTATGATGTCATACAATTCATATGTGAAATTCCACAAGGTTGGAAACATCACAAATATATTGGTTTGTCACTGAGCTTTCAAACAATACCCATATTGGCTTTGTTGTCCCAAATTGGCTATGTTGTAACGTCTTATGACAAGCCAGTGTTCCAGATCAAGTCAGGTCACGTATCAAAGCCATCGGTGCCCTGTGTGTCATCCCACATGCTTGAAAACATCACGAATGCATTGGTTAGCTGCTGAGCTTTCAAACGATACCCATATTGGCTATGCCGTAACTTATTATGAGAAGGCTCATTCCATGTCTGGCAGCACAGAAAAGAGGGGTTTCGTACCCGACCTGGGTCCTAGGATCGATTTAGAGTTATGGTGAGTGGAAAATCCTGGCTACAAATAACCATAAGAGTGGAAAATAAACTAAAAAAACATGTGTACTAGGCTTTATCAATACCCATTTACCCGTTCACCAGAAATAGTTATTGCCTACGCCAATTCTTACCTGTCTTTCCCAACACAGGCTATCCCTATCATTGCATCCATAAATCAATATCAGGGTTCCAATCATCCAATACATTTAAAAATAAGGAGGGGAAAATTCACAGTAAAGCTTGGGAAAAAGAGTGGAAAAATAGCATCTATAGGGTGAGGTTTTCCACCCAAATTTCCCAATGCTAGGACACTGTCCCAACCCTTTCAGATTTTGATGAAAATTGGTACACATGTAGTGTCAAGTGAAAGAAACATACACACCCACTTTTAGCTCCGGGTGACCTCAAAGGTCAGTTTTAGAGGTCATCCAATGCCACAATTTTGTGCGTACTTTATATCAATCAAACGCATATATATATTTTATGCTAATGGCCTTAGCGGAAGACAACTAATATCAAAGTGCTCCACAGGGTTCGACCATTCGGAAACAGGGGGGGGGGGGGTCCACGTGAACTCGATATGACCTTTGACCTGACGAGGTCAAAACCATAAAATGAATAGCCGTGTTTCACGGAGCTACCTCATGATGTGTATAAATAAATAAATAAATAAGTGCGCTCATTCTGGAATGATTTAATTGAAGTAATTAATTTGAAGAGAAATTATATCAGACCTACCGAAAATGAAGTAATGTTTGGTGGAAGCAGGTACCCAACAGAGTTCGCCATGGGCTGGGTTGGCCCTATGGGCCATGGGCTGTGCCTAGGCTGGACCTGGGCCGGGCCTCAACTTTAAGGAAATCACTGGGCTCTGGATGGGACTGGGCCTGACAATTTTGAAGTAATGCGCGCGTCACAAGCTCAGGTCAGAGGTAAACAAATAACCAGCAGGTCACTTACACAGCAACACACGGTTGCTGTGGCTGTGGCTTTTTGTTTTTTGGTTAGCATAGTTGGTTCATTGTTTCACATTTATAGTATACAAGTAAATATGCTAGGATAATGATTGCAAATTTTGTGAAAATAAATATATGCTTAATCTGAACGGACCGGACCGGGCCTGGGCCTCAATATTATTAATTTTACCGGGCCTGGTCCGGGCCTGGGCTTGGTGTTCATGGGCCTGGGCCGGGCCGGGCTGGGGGTTGGTGGGCCCGTGACGAACACAGGTACCCAGCAGTATTAAACCTAATAATTATAGCTGCAAAAGAATTCATAGCAAATAATCGTTACCGGGATAGCGCGTCCTGCTTGCAGGCATTTCGTCCTATGCTGCAAAAAATATTTGAAAAGGAGATGTTTTCCCTTCAAAAGTGGAAAATCGGACCAATTCAGAAGAAGATGGGTACCATTTACACATGGTGACACTCTATGATATGCCTGTAATGCGCACCGAGTCTCCTTGTCCCGATTTGAGACCTGGCGGCGAGAGGCTGGCAGCTGTCATCAACACCCTCACCTGTATAGTGTATATAGCCATACCGCGTGATCCAGTGGCGGCGGATTTGATTTTGACATGGGGGGGGGGGGCAAGACCTCGATCAATTCAGTTCAGGCACGTAACCAGGATTTTGCTCAGGAAGGGGCCATAATACCTTTTCACTTGCAGAGGGTAGGGGTGCAGTCTAAGTTATTTCAAACTCGATTCTTTCCATGCAACGCCCATAGAGGCAATATTAAAACTTGACGGAATCCCATTTGATCTAGTGTAAACTGGATCGTCGAGGGGGGGGGGGGGGGGGGGGGGGGTGGAGGTTGACCACCGTAGCCTACGTCGGTTTTGACGGGGGGGGGGGCAAGTCCCCGATTTAGTTCACGTAGTCATATAGCTTAAACACATAGGTTAAAGGATTTGAAGGAAAATTAAAGGTGATGATGGATGATATATCGTGAGTTAGAGTGGCGATCCATGAGCGTTGACAGAGCCCGGAAATTAAAGGAAATAGTTTACCTTGGAAATTTTTACCGAACACGATTTGATTATATTTTTTCATAAAATTTCTGTTTATATTGTCAAAAATAGACTTATATCGCGCCAATTCAGGACAGAAGGCCGTACATTTGTATTGTGTATCAAAACTATATACATACTCTCTGAGTCAGAGTCCTGACGTCACGCGAATGTAAAAAATGGTTCAACCAATTAGATTCGAAAGTAGTCGCGTAAGGATAGACTCGCATTGGAGATGTGCCAACCGGCGGCCGCCGGTTCGCTTGCTAGCACTAGCTGCAAGCTGATTGGCTGATGGTATAGCCTCTGCCCGGGCTATAACCAGTACAACATTCTTTCGCCAGCACCGCATTCCTTCGCCAAAAAATAAATATATTCGGCTGGAATCTTTTCAGTCAAGACAACTTGCAGATAGGGGTTTCCCCAACACGGCCTACAAAACTGCTATCTCAGTTTAAAACTTATGTTGAAGGTGAACTATTTCCTTTAAGTTAGGGTAACATACAATTGCAATGTAATAGCTACCCAAAAACGAGACCCGTTTTCAGTAGCCAAATATTGATTTGCGTCAGTTTTGCCTCAAGGACAAGCTACCATAATTTACTGCCATATGAAGTCTATTTGTTCTTTTATTTTTAAATTTTTGCAATGCTCATCATTTTCCCCATATATGGTAAAGGATGTGTCATTTTTGACTACGGAAGATGGGAGAGGGGGGGGAGATAGTTTTGCCCCCCGCTTGATTTTGCCAGCGGGGGCGTCTGCCCCGCTGCCTTGCCCCCTCTCCAACCCCCCGCAATCCGCCGCCCCTGGCGTGATCGCGCCCGACGCCCTTCTTCGCTCCTCTGGCGGGAAGCCGGCGAACCTTGGGTTGGCGCGACGCCCGCCGGGTGACGGGAGCGTGTGTGTGTGATTGGCGTTCGCGAACGTGGCGCCAGAACCGAGTGAAATAAGGATGGCGTGCTTCGTTTTGTCGCGACATAGAGGCGATTGACCGTGATGTGTTGTATCGTTTCTAAGTCAATTTTCAGCGGGAGTGGAGAGATGGAGCGATGGCGCAGCGGACGCTGAGGTGTGGATTGGAAACTAGACCTGCATTACCTTAGGTGAAAGTGTTTTGTATTTGGTGGACTTTATCGGAGTTACGCTTCCAAGTGTTCAAAAGGTTGTCAGAAGCGCTAGGTTGTATTGCGTCGTATGACGGTAAATCGTTTTGCTGTTGCTTCGCTCAGTTGCTTAAGTGTGTAAATGCCAATGGTGTTTGCTTCCAACCAGCGTGTATGTTTATCTGTCGAGCAAATGTCACGACTAGTAAGTACAAGACACATGATCAGCTGTCTTATGCTATGATGTATTTACGAAATATACCATATTAAAAACAAAACCTGAGGGGGTGTCTAAACACCGCAAGTCCCGCCTTAACCCGCGAGTTACTGGGGTATATTTCATAACGCGACTTACTGGGGGAGGCATTTTTTGCCCCCCCCTCTGATCTACATAACTACTGGACCGAATGTAAAAATTCAAACGGTATTCAATAGCCCTGGAAAATGTATCCAGGGAAACATAATATTGTTGACCTCAGGGTCATCGATGATGTCACAGGTCAGGTCAAGTACAAAATGTTTGACCGTGCAAAAGGTCTCGATGGATGGAATTGTCGCGCAAAATTGTGATATTAAACGCATAAGCTATCGATAAATCGGTATGATTCGTGTGTCTGACACTTCTAAGTACCTTTCTAAGCTGTTTATGGCCTTGGGTCAGGACAAGGTCATCCGAGGTCACGAGGTCAAACTGCAGATTACGGTCATTAGGCGTTGTAACACATGTTTATGGGTTTGTTTTCGTCTAGAACGCGAAAAATGACATTAGGACATTTTTTGTTTCTATATACAAAGAAGTAAAAAGCAAAAATGGAAATGCATTTTTTCATGCATCGTAATGCTGTTAGAGGTAGTCGATTTTGGTCATTTAAAGGACATAACTCAGTCATTTTTGACGATATCGACTTCAAAATTGGTACACATATTCACCGCACACGCCTCGTTCACACGTATTCCGGTTTTTGGATAATTCTTCTTCTTTTTTCTTGAAAATTTTGTAAACACAAAACAGAATGTATTTGGATTTCTCAAAATTTTGAATTTCAACCAAACTAAAAAATCCGAGAAAGCAGTTTGATAGAACGGCCTATTGCCAGTAATTTGATTTAAACAATTGAGTTTATCTCAAACATCGTACCTTTGAAAGCGCTTTCCGCAAACCATTATTTTGCAACAAAAGCCGAAGAACATGACGTCATTCCCGGTTGACCTATCGAAGCCTGATATTTTTCCTTTAACCAACAAGTGTAGAATTGATGTGAGAGAAGGTACTGCAAGTTTGGTGAAGATACCGGTGTTCGTTTAGGAGTTATTGCAAAATAACGGGAGGGGAGGGCAAAAAATAGCCCCCCCCCAGTAAGTCGCGGGTTAAGTCACTAGATTGTGACGTCATGAACAAAATCAAGAACATGAATAAATAAATACGAAACGTTAACTGGTCGATTTAGGACGGAAGGTGATTTAAGTTGTGATTGAGAAGTTTACCGAAAAATCGAGAAAAACACGCTGCATCTTTTAAGCACAAAAAAAAACACGGTTCGTTGGAAAGGTTCGGAGGTGTCAAACTACGGGAGATGCACCATTCGAAAGCTGGGTTCACGCAGAATTCAGCAATGTACATTTTTCAAAAATCCATCGAGCGCCTTTTTGATCGACATTTTGTCCGAAATCGCGCCCCTTTCCCTTGGCCAGGGCTATCGTATATGGTATGGCGAAAATGCAGAACAATGACATGTGTACCGATTCGTCATGCTCTGCACGTCAAGGTATCATAGAATGCAAAGTCATTAGATGGTTTGGTTGGTTGCACGGCTGCATCAAAGCCAAGCGCTCCCGGTGTCGGCAATGAGGCACACTCCCGCCCGCGCCTCACGTGCAGAATCGCCCCTCGCGACATGCGAGCTGAGCACTGTGCGCCAACGACCCGGCCTACAGAGCGGGCTCTCGGCCAGACACGGACAAACGGTGCATCGCATGTTGAAAACATTGCTCTGTTCAGTAGCCTAGCTATCCAAGGAGATCGTGACAAATTTCCAGCCACCTCCGATCGTTACAAATAGTACTTTTAGACAATTGTGTGCACCACATTTGCCTAACGTAGCCTCTGACCGTGACTGGCTGCCGACCCGGCTTGACCAACTTCGAGGCTGTACACGATGTGACGTCAGAGGCCATGGCGCGGCCGCCGCCGGTCATGACCTGACTCTGACCGGTCAGCCGGTCGGCGGCGGCCGCGCTGTGGCCTCTGACGTCACATCGTGTACAGACTCGAAGGTGGCCGAGCCGGGCCGGCGGCCAGTCCCGGTCAGAGGCTACGTTAGGCAAATACGGTGCATACAATTGTCCAAAAGTACCATTTGTAAGGATAGGAGGTGGCTCGAAATTAGTCACGATCTCCTTGGATAGCTAGGCTAGTGGACAGAGCTAGGGTTTTTCAACATGCGATGCACCGTTTGTTCGTGACTGGCCGAGAGCCCACTCCGTAAGCCGGGTCGACGGCGCGCAGTGCTCAGCTCGTGTGTCGCGAGTGGTGATTCTGCGCGAAATATATACGAAACAAGGGAACTCGCGCGATAATTTAGCACACATTCCGCAAACAACAGCGTCTTGCACACACCGCAGCTAACACTAAAAATATACACCACAAGCACGCACAACATATATACTAACATATTCCTACCAGTCAGTCAGCCGAAAACTTTTACATCACTCGCAACAAAAAAAAAATGGTTGGGCTCGCCGTAACGTCCCGCACACACAGTAACATACACACGTGTCTTTACATACATATATAACACAACGATAATAATCCTAAAAGTGATTATGCCATCGCATTAATTTAACATGATCACAATAGTTTGGTAATGAAAAATATTCGACATCCGCGAGATCAGGTGGGTGTGTGCACGCAAAAAAATCATACAGAAGAAAGCAAGCGAAAGTTTAGTTCTGAATATGGTACTGGCTTAATCAGTGTCCATGAGGATGACATGATGTTTAGTACTGGTTTGTGATTCCGAATTTCTATTGATTCCGCAATTTTGAGATCTGCCATGTCTTTGCAAATCTGAAGTATCGAAATAGTGAGTGTGTTTTGATCAATTTTGATGTCTGGGCGCTCTTTGTCATGACCGATATGCCTTTCATAGATAGGGAAGGATTTCGACACTGGATCCGCGTACAACTCTAGATCTCTCGATCCCCTAGACCACTGGATATCCGTCGAATGAGGCCTGACGCCTATCTGCGGTATATCAAGGGTTGCTCTGTTTATACATTGGTAAGGACTTGTTATAAGAGAACCTCGGAACCCTCGGAACCCCATTGATACGGGATTGACGCACGCACCGAAGGGGCAGGTCCCTAGCTGAGTTTGACCGAGTAGTTTGAAACTCACAGGATGTTATTGGGCCATTCGTATATCTCGGCGTCTTATTTCGATGACATAATATTAGGTCTATTTCGTGACCTCTCCGTTAAACAATGAGAAAACTGAAAATACATATCAATCCACAGGGGATTGCTACATTTGGGTCATTTTCACTTGACCCACTATTATAGTGTCAAAAGACACTTCCAGGCCTGAGAGATATACTGTTCTGAATGGCCTTGCCAGGCCTACGAAGACACTAACCGACATGAAAGGGTTATTTGCCGGTCTTAGAAGGCCCTCTTTCGATCAGAGGGCCCTCCGTCGGTCTGCAATGGATCTATGTCTGCCTGAGAGGGTCCTAAGTCAGTAAAATTGGGCCATCTTCGTCTTTCAAGATGACAATTAGTGTGTCTGGGAGGGTCAGTTTGTTTGTTTATTAGGGTTGAAGGGCGTACGGTTTGAAGGGTTCTTGCCAGGCTTAAGAGGGCCCTTGGTCGACCTTGCTGGTACTCGGTCAGCGAAGGGCCTTCGGCTGGTCTGAGACGGTACTATCCAGGCCTGGTACTAACATTGCAGACGAATCATTTTTATTGTATCTCGTGGCGATGCACAACAAGCCGTCAGATGTACAAAAACGCAAAATGCGGGTCAAATTCACCCTTCACATAAAAAATGTACATGTCAGTGGTTTACCACAATGTTGTGGCCAATTTATTTGACCTAGCGATGTCATATATTATCCAAACCAAAGCTATTGTCAACCCGAGCACGCACCAGGTCAGATCTGTAGGGCGTCTCGTCTCCGTGTATCCGGTGGTGCTTGGTCAGACTAAGCTGCTGAGAAAACATTGTCCCGCAATCGTCACATCTGTAGGGCTTTTCGCCGGTGTGGATTCGGCGGTGAACGGTCAGATGGCCCTGTCGAGCAAACATCTTCCCGCAGTCATCACAAATGTAGGGCTTTTCGCCGGTGTGGATTCGGCGGTGAACGGTCAGACTGCCCTGTCGAGTAAACATCTTCCCGCAGTCATCACAAATGTAGGGCTTTTCGCCGGTGTGGATTTGGCGGTGACGGGTCAGACAGCCCTGTAGAGTAAACATCTTCCCGCAGTCGTCACATCTGTACGGCTTTTGGCTGGTGTGGATTCGGCGGTGAAGGGCTAGACTGCGCTGTGTAGCGAACACCTTCCCGCAGTCATCACATTTGCAGGGCTTTTCGCCAATGTGGATTCGGCGGTGGCTGGTCAGAGTGGACTGTTGAGAAAACATCTTCCCGCAGTCGTCACATTTGAAGGGCTTCTCTCCTGTGTGTATCCGACAATGACGGCCTAGCGCGGACTTAGAGGTAAACATCTTCCCACAGTCGTCACAGCTGTAGCGTTTCCCGCCTCTGTTGATGCCACGATGAGTAGGCAGTCTATTGTTGCCGTCAGTTGTACAATCGTCACGTTCATAATTATCTCTCTCGTGCCTACCGATGGGGCCATGACGTTCTTTGACGTGTCCAGTTTGGCAATCTGGTCCAGAGCAGTTGTAGCTGCATTGTTTGGCATGTTTGATAATATCTGGAAAAGAAGTTGATGATCAGTGGAGTTCATGGAAGGAGGCAACCGACATCGCACTTCCCTTTCCGCTGTACAAGATTGAATAAAATAAGACGCATTACAAGAAAAGATGTAATTCTGTATTATAACACAAATGTCCTAACTTTAATTAACTAAGCTAAGCATAACTTAAGACGGTACCTTAGTTTGGTAAATTTAACCAAACTAAGGTATCGTCTGTCTTTTCGTTAAATTGATGCAGAAATATGCACAACATGCTGAGAATAGAATAGCGATTTCTTGAAGGACTTTCTCCGCGAATCAGAGTATGAAAAGCATGGAAGTGGTTTAAGGATAGAGACAAGAACATTCTATGAACGGCTAATGTTAAACTCGCATTACATCACGCCATTTTACCCCCGAGGTACCGTACCAGTTTCGTCGGTTGCTATTATAAATTATATAAAAATGAAGGACAATTGATACAAAAATAATTTGTTATGGGTATTGCGAATGATAGAACCGCTTATTTCGCTAAAAGGGGCGTTGCACGTCAAATCGATTATCAAAATACAGCACTTTCTCCGATTTGCTTCAAACTTTGCATGCATGTCGGTTTATGGGTAAAAACAGGGGGGTTTCACCTGTGTCGTGGGCAATAGGGAAGTCCGATTTGCTAGCCGCGACCCTTAAGTGACGTCACTGGGCGTCACTTGGACCGAGGGAATATATCGCCTTGGACCGAGCGCCGGGAGCCTCAAAACGGCGGCCATTCATAGATTGTGGTAATCTGGCTAGGATTTTGGGCGATGTTTTATTTAGGTTATGTTTTTTATGTGATCATGAAGTTACTCATATCAATGATAGGAATTATTCAACAGTAATTAACGATCCTGGCTCCCGGAACTTAACTTTGATGGTGCCGTTTGACAAAACTAATTTAGGTTGAGGTGCCTCCCGCGAGACCCGAACCGAAGACTAATGTGATGTAGATCATGAGCAGGATGTGGAAGAGATTGATAAGTTTGTTTTATTGTATAAATTTATCCCGAATGTTTTTGAATGGGTGGATTTCCGAGGTCAAGCCCCGCGCTAAGCATATGTTGCGCAGGCCCTGACCCCACCACCCGATCAAGCAATTCCTGGCGTCCATTTCTCACCATGGTTCGGCTTATCTTAATGTTTGACCATACTTTAACTTTTCACAAGATGCACTCACTGGTTTATATATATAATACCTGGCCAATGCTTTCTGTTCAATTTCTGTACAATCTATAGGTACACAAATTGAACTGGTTTCCGCAGGAAGACTGGTTTCCGCAGTCTTATGAAGGCAATAGGTAGGTAGGTTGCTAGCTGTGATGGATGGAAAGTGGAAACCCTTGAATGGATACTTGATAGTAGGTTTACCCTTAAGATAATGATAATTATGGTTGCGTCTAGTGTATCTAAATTGTAATTGTGGATGCATTTTTTGTCCCTTTTCAGATTACACCACAAGTTAAGCATGTTGTCACATTGTGCTGTGTCAACCTGTGGATCGTGGGCTGGCAAGAAGGCGCAATGAAATGGGTCTCGCTTTCTTTCGCTTTCCTAAAGAGAAGATGATCTGTGCGGCATGGGTGCACAATTGTGCCAGGGCAGACCTGTTTAATGTCGAAAATTCTTCTGTCTGCTCTGAACACTTTGTGGAGGAAGATTACGATGTATCATATCGTGTAAAGATAACTTAAGTTCCTGACACCAAACCGAAGCTCAGAATTCATGCAATCCCTTTAAAACATCTGCCAGCATCCATCTCAAGGTATTACACCTGTGGCATCAGCATCAGTAAAATAGTTTGCATCTTCCATTCTTTTAAGTACTTGCTTGGGTGCTTGGTTAATTATTGTCTGCATATATAAGGTACCTTTACCATTGTTTGTCATGCTTATTTTACACACTCCTTTTTATTGACATTTTCATTAATTAATGTACAGTTAGTACTTGTAAGCTTTTCAATGATTCCTGTGTACCATCTATCACTTAGCATCAAGGCAGCTGAATGCTAGGATCATATATGTCAAATTTAGTTATATAATTGAAAGATTGAGCTGATTGTCTGGATGAGCTGATTGTCTGGTGCATATCTATGTGGTCCTGATACATATATTAACATGAATTTTGACATAGTATGTAATATGTATTGATTGTCTTGGAAGATATTGGTGTTTGCCAATTCAATAAATATTTGCTTGTGTGTCACACACAATACACATTTGATGCAGTTTGATAGCCTGTAATTGGAGGTGTCAAAGAAAGGTGATAAGTTATGTCACACCATATTGCAATTTGTGCAATTAGTGCATATCCCTGCATTTATTTACAAATGTGTTGCATATCTACAGGAAGATAGACAACTCAGTAGAGGCGTGCCAGACTGGTGCCAGTGGAGGCGTGCTGGACTCCGTCGGCAGTGGAGGCGTGCCGGACTCTGGAGGCAGCTGGGTCGTGCCGGACTCTAGTGCCAGTGGAGGCGTGCCGGACTCTGGTGGCGGTCGAGGCGTACCGGACTCTCGTGGTTGTGGAGGCGTGCTGAACTCCGTCGGCAGTGGAGGCGTGCTGGACTCTGGAGGCAGTGGAGGCGTACCGGACTCTGGTGCCAGTGGAGGCGTGCTGAACTCCGTCGGCAGTGGAGGCGTGCTGGACTCTGGAGGCAGTGGAGGCGTGCTGGACTCTGGAGGCAGTGGAGTTGTGCCGGACTCTGGTGGCAATGGAGGCGTGCCGGACTCGGGTGGCAGTGTCGCCTCCACCTGCGACTCAGGCAGTTGAATGCCGCTTGCGCTGAGATCAAGGCACAGGAAAGAGCAGCGAACCAGGTTCGCCAGCACAGCCGGAGCTCCAAGTGATCTGGTGGTAATCGTTGACCTGTTACCATCTGTCGCTAAACGACCTCTGCGCGACCGCAGACAGACCGCTGTCCGGGCGTCTTCTTCCGCCGCTCTGCCGCTGCCCTGCCGCTGTCATGGCGTCGTCTTCCGCCGCCCGGCCGCTGTCCTTCCGTAGCCCGGTCGCCGCCGCTGGCGATAGTGAGCGGACGTCTTCCCAAAGGAGGCCAGCGCCCTCCTCCAGCAATACACGCCCATCGGCGTCGCCACCACCCAGAAGGCCGTCTCCCGATCCGCCACCTCCACCTGGCAGCGATCATGGCCTGGCGGGCGGTACAAGGATCATGAAACCCGCCAGCCGGGCCCGGTCGGCGACGGCCACCGTCTCGCTACGGTGGACATCCGGCAGCTCCGAGCCGGCCACTGGAGAGGCTCGGAGGAGTACATCCATCGGATCGGTCGCCGCCCTACGCCCGGCTGAGGGCAGTGCAGCGCCGAGGGGTGTCCCGCCGTCCTGTGCCGGCTATGCAGAGAAGAGGCAGACACCGCGGCACGTGCTGCAGCGGTGCCCCGCCCTGGCCGGAGCTCGCCTCCGGCGCCTGGGCGCCATCCACCTGGACCCGACTACCCTGCGCGACTACTGTGTTGTGGCGGCCTTGGCCGCCGGATTCCGCGCCCAACTGAGCCGCTAGCTACACCCGGGATGCTAGCCGGAGGGAGTAGCGAACGAACGCACGAACTAGAGTTGTATTCTGGCGTGTCGCTGTCCGCCGCCGAAGGATGTGGCGAGATTGGCACTCTTGCCTGTCTGGTCTGCCGCTGTTGGCATCGAGGTAGGGGGGGGGGGGCGGGAACGACAATATCGTGCTGTGTGTGCCACAGTCTGTTGCTTTGTGCCGTGTGACGCTGTCTGCCGCTGTCGGGTGGGGGGGGGGGGGGGGGGACGAGAGCGGCACTCTGACCTGCCTCTACTGTCTACTGTTTTGTGCCACTGCGTGACTGTCTGCCTCTGTGTGCGACTGTCTGCCGCTATGTGCCACTGAGGGCGGAGGCGAGAGCCGCACTGCCCGGCCGCTGTCTGCTGCAGTCTTCACTGCTGCTGGCTTGACACAATCTCTGTTTACCGTAACTAAACACCCCGTCTGTCTGAGAAGGATCCCAGTCTGTCATGGCTATCGGAGGGGTGTCACAACCCGTCGGGACTATGTGAGACGTGCTGGCCACCTTGAGCAGTGTTGCAAAAATACATATTCGCTCTTCTTGTGTCGGAACATGGACAGCTGATTAAATGAACCCCGTAGCTTGATGATTCGTTATAAAAAATGTATCACAAATATCGAATGACAGTTTCTTGAAGTACGGATGTACTACACCAAATGACATCCCACGAGGCACGAACTAGATTTGGCGGCCGACCGATACTCGGCTCCACAAGCAGGACGCGAGCGAAGAGACGCCCAGTGACGTCATGCAGCGGTCGATGCAGAATGTAAACAAATCACCTGGTGACGCTACCTTCTTATAGGGCCTTGGGTAAAACCATTACAGGTGCTTTGATTTGGAAATTTGACCTGGGGTCACTGAGCTAGAGGTCATTGAACTTTGACCTGACCCCATTACATCAAGAAGTTCAAGAGCTTTAACTTCGCAAGTTGTTGTCCTAGTCTCACGAAAGAAAATGTATGCAATAGGCACAACATTATTTTGCACATAAAACATTTAAGGTCAACGACCTTTGACCTGATTTGACCTGAACAATTGTACAATTTTAATAGAAAAAATCACGCCACCTCCGATTTTGCTCATTATTACATATAGCATTGCCCAACATATCTTCTACGAACTGGGAAAAAAATGGCGTGGGCCATTCATAAGTTTAGAAGAAAACGGTACTTAAATCAGCGCTGTCACGTGACCTGACCTGACCCTAGTGTAGTGATTTCCATTATGTTTTGTATTTAAACATGCTGATGTTGGCTTCTCATAATACGTTACAGCATAACTAATATGGGTATCGTTTGAAAGTTCAACAGCTAATCAATGCATTCGTGATGTTTTCAAGCATGTGGGATGTCACTCAGACCACGAGTCACCTTGATACGTGACATGACTTGACCAGGCAAACTGGCTTGTCATAAGACGTTACAACATAGCCAATATGGGCATCATTTGAAAGCTCAGTGACTAAACAAGGATATTTTCAAGCATTTGGGATATCATACAGGTCACATGTTATCTGTGTGTATGTTTATACAGATACATGTCACATACCGGTCACACACATATCACATGTGACCTGTAGGGTAGCATGGGGCAAGACTAGATGCATTTTGCTGAAAATCTCGTTTCCTATTTGACAGAGGCGGCGAGTGATAGCATTTTAACATAGTTTGGAGATTTGGCTTGTATTCTGCATCGCCTAATTCTACCTTCTTCAGTTAACAAATTTGTAGGCGACGATTTTCGAGGAGCCTGCAAAAGGGCCGTATTGCCCGACCCCCTGGGCAAGACCCACTGGGCGTTTTGCCCCCTGTCGATGGGGCAAAACGCCCCATCCCCCTCGAACTTGGCTCCTATGGAGTAGGCGAAAACCAAAAATACCGTTTGATAGCTCGTCGGAATTAATGACGAAACTATTTAGTCATCTTTTGGCTCAGGTCAATACTTAGGCCAACAGAGGTAGTCAAAGGTCACCATGGTAACTCCCGGAATCTGTCTCAGATTTCCCCAAATATCTCGGGAACAATGATAGCTGGGAACAAAACGGAAAACAAAACAATCAAAGGCTCTTTAAATATGCATTCGCTAGGCCTATGTCCATTATTAAGATCAGTTGAACAGTTTAGGCACAATAGGTCATCAACGGTTAAGCACTTGCCTTGCCCCAAGACGAAAGGGGGGTTTTACCCCATTGCTTTCGATGAAAAGCGAGCCAAGCCCAAACACGTGCATGAACCCATAAATGAGCAATAGACCTTTCCCTACATCAGAATATGACCTTTCAGTTGGCTTGAATTATCTGGAAGAAAAGTGTTGAGAGAAAGAATGCTCCTGGTCCATTGCAGTACTGAAATAAGAGAAAACGCTCCAAAAACAGACTTTTACTTATATCTCTGGAAAGCGACGCAGAAATTATGTCACCTTCTATGAGTTCACTGACCATATGTTGCTTGTTTTGTAGAGCAGAATATTTTTCCCGGGACCTTTTAAATTCCGAGATATCTTGGTGAGGCGTTTTACCTCGGTGGGGCGTTTTACCTCGGTCGTGCGATAATAGCTCGAGTTTCGGGAGAGCCGGTTCCACAGCCTTGTGGTGACTGGAATAAACAAATTCTGAAATGATGTGGTTATAATTAGTGGTTCCGTTAGTGCATCTGCATTTCTTAATTGTCTGTTCGTCATGTTGTTTCGCGTTCCAGGAATATTGAGACCTGATGTCGGTTGTAATAGGCACCAACCAAGAGGTTTCGTCGTCAGCCGTCACTCTGGACTTTGTTTCAAAGTGTATGTCAAGTAGATGCGAAGTTATCGACAGACAGGTGCCCGAACAGCGTATTATGTCAGCATTGCAAGATTCAAAAATAACTTTTACAGGTCGAACCCCACTATTTTATTCTTTTGTATACGAAAGAACATCGATGAAGCTCAAATCGTCATCAGACGAAAATTATAATTTCAGTTTTCAACAGGTCACGGTCACGGCGCAAAAATAGGTCACGAGGTCACGGGACAAAAACAAATCAAAATCCGTGATTGCCAAATTGTTCTTCGACTAATCCTGATTCAAACAAGGAAAACAAGTTATCAAAATCGATTTTTAGTCTCGGAGTTATTGGTCGTCAAAATTAGGCCAGTGAACTTGGGAAAATACGGAATGCCGTATCTTGGATTTTTTTTTAAAATATTTGTTTTGGTCACCACCAATGAATTCCTCGCCCTTGAAACCACATGTGCACAACTTTTCAAGAAAATTAAAAATGGTCGGACGGCAAATTATCATTTTTGGGGTTGTCTTACTGCATGCACCCGTTGTGCGGGTCTTCACAACGGGTGAATACAGCCGTTGTGAGGACCCGATAAAAGTTTCGGGGAAATGAAACTACTTCTTCTAAAAGGGGCCCACTAGTCCTGTGTCGAAATTATTTAGCGTAGCGAAGTAATTATTTCAACAAAACCCGTTTTTCGATCTGATCTACAAATCTGCTATCTCAGTTAAAAAAACCATGTTAAAGACGAACTATTCCCCTTAAAAACTTAAAAATCGTAGAATGATGAGAACCATGTTTACATGCTTTTCAGAGTTCGAAGAGCATCTTTACATGCTTTTCAGAGTTCGAAGATTTCCACTAGGCGGTCGTCGCTCGGCAGCAAAGTTATAGGGTCCGGCCTGATTGTCCGTCCGTCAGTCCGGCGGAGCATTTTTGCACGTGGAGCCCAAACTGCCGAGCCGATTTCGACGCGGGTGGCACCGTTCGATGCGGCAACACGGAGGACAGATGATGGTGCCTTTTGCGGATCAATCGATGGCACGTGACAAGTGTCTGGCGTTGCATGGTAAGAATGACCTTAAAATTTATAAAGTTAGTATTGAGGCCCTACCAAACATTTTCAGAAAACGACGCCCCTGAAAGTGCCAAAAAGTGTGCGCCTGCAAAAATAAAATCCCGGCCTCCACAGGTCACACGGTTGGTGACCAGACTTGTCAATGATTCATATTTGTCATGAGTCGATTCACAGTGATTCACGGACCGTAATGAATGATTCAATCATGATTCAATCCCTCAACATTACCATAATAAATGATTCAATCATAATTCAATCACTCAACATTACCATAATGAATGATTCAATCATGATTCAATCACTCAACATTAACATAATGAATGATTCAATCTTGATTCAATCACTCAACATTAAAGGGAAGTGTCGACTCCTTTGTCTAACTACTTTGATTTTGAATGTGCGACTCTAAGATTTTATGAGCGTGATAGGGAGGTCATGCTCTACCTGTGTGCCAATTTGCATGCACATCAGAATAGTCTGCTGTTTGACCTTAAACATATGACCTGCTCTAAATCCTTTGATTTTGAATGTGGGACTCTACGATTCCATGAGCGTGATAAGGAGGTTATGTTCTACCAGTGTGCTAATTTTCATGCAAATCGGAATAGTCCGCTGTTTGACCTTAAACCTATCTGACCTGCTCTAACTCCTTTGATTTTGAATGTGCGACTCTATGATTTTACCAGAATGATCACTAGGTCGTGATCTATCTGTGTACCAATTGAAGCCAATCCAAATAGTCCGCGAATGTATTTCCGAATGTGAATGTGAATGTGAGCCAATTGGACACGCGTGTTGTTTATTTTGATTATAAAATATTTATATTTATTTTAATTGCAAATTCCAAGTTCCAAAAGCATTAATGACTTTACGTTTCACTTTTTTGAACGAATAGAACATTTGTTTTGATTTTGCATTAGGTATTATTTTTTATAAAGCATGATGTGGAATAAAGCGGCGCCGATTCGACGGTGATATTTGGGACATGCGGAGGTCATGCAAATGTTTGTTTATTATTTAATTTGTGATATGGTATAGCCTATAAATTAGGAAAAGGTGGGTACCTTTTGATAATTTTTCGTGTGAAAAAGGTGCGCGTGTACAGTGTGGTTTATGAACCAAAGTATGAGTTAGTTACCTTTTCTAAGTATTTAGGTACCTACCCCTAACCCTACCAGTTCCAAGGTATTCACCTAGTTAGGGCTGATTGAACAGTGGCTTTGTGCCCACTGGAGTTGGACACAAAGTCTCGCTTTCTTTACGCATAGATGAATTACAGGCTCCAGCTCAGGACTCAGAGCTCATATAATTTGCCATTAAGTGCCTGGTTTGTCCACAGGGCACAGATGAATGAATGCTGGGCCGCTGGCATATTTTGTGGACTGTATGCTGTTCGACCAAAAAATAATGATTCTTTGAGCAATGAATGATTCAATCAGCCTATTTTCTCTGTATGAATGATTCAATCAGTGACTCACAACAGGTTTGCGCATGAAGTGAATCGATTCATGAGTCATTCATTTGAAATAAGAATGATTCAATCAAAAGTAGTCGATTCACATTGAATCATTGACAAGTCTGTTGGTGACACAGACTAGCAGGTCACGTGCGCGGTACAGCGTCCGGGTGCCCACTGTGGTCGCCGACCCCGAGGGGAGGAACAAAATAAACCCAGCAGGAGGAAAACCCCCTGGACGTCTACTGCCTGCTAGCCAGGCCAAATTTGGTGTGCCGATAAAGCTCACTGAGTGCTTTCCGGTGATGTATCACTCGGGGTGGCACGTGACATGTGACACGCGTCATGTGCCAACATATCTTATCCGATTTTGACCCCAAGGCAATGCGATCGAGCAGTGCTGGCCACTAGTAAATACTGATCCCATGGCCGTTCGAGCACATTTGGTTTCGGGACGCCGGTTTAGTGCCGGTGGTTCCGTTACGTAAGAGCTAGCCACAAAAGAGTTTGTTCTGTTTGAGCTAGCGCCACAAAACAGCTAGCGTAATAATAGCTAGTCCTACAAAAGAGCTAGGAACAAATCAGCTAGTGTTGACGAGGTCTAGTAAGCTGGAGGGTCGCCGGTCTTTTACCTGACCTAGTTAGCATGGGTCAGACCGTATGATTATTTGTCAAACGGTATAGGTCCCTTTGTTCGAATGGATGATGTTCATGTCTACACCTAAATTGCAATCATTAAAGCAAGTAAAATCTGAATTCAACTAGACCACAAAAGACCGTTTTAACTTATAATTTAGTTTGAAGTCGTTTGAAGTAATTTGAATAGATTCGAATCAATCGATGTAGTTTGGAACAAAACTCGTGGCATTGAGCATATTCTGTTTTCGCTCATGCACCGCATTTTTAGACTATGCCATAGAAAGAAGTAGCAGAACAGGGTTGAGCAATAGGGTATTTACTCGGCTAGCCCTTCTTTAGACTAGCTCTTGTAGGCACCTAGCTATTTTTGCACTAGCTCTTATATCACTAGCTCTTGTGTTGGACTAGCCCAAACGTACTAGCTCTAATGTCGCTAGCTATTATGCCACGAGGCCGGTGACGGTATTCCCGCACTTCGCGCCGGCAGGGGCTCCAGAAGTTCCTCGGGGTGGGCGCTCTTTGTCATGAGCGATATGCCTTTCATAGATAGGGATGGATTTCGACCCTGGATCCGCGTACAACTCTAGATCTCTCGATCCCCTAGACCACTAGATATCCGTCGAATGAGGCCTGACGCCTATCTGCGGTATATCAAGGGTTGCTCTGTTTATACATTGGTGAGCACTTATTATAAGAGAACCTCGGAATCCTCGCAACCACATTGATACGGGATTGACGCGCGCACCGAAGGGGCAGGTCCCTCTTGCGTTTGTATTTCTTCGGAAATAACCGAAAACGGCGGCGCTTGGCACAGCTGTTTGCCCATCACTTGCCCACATTCGGCAATATTTGTTCTACCTAGGGTCATCTCAGGTCAGGTCACTAGGCCATGTCAAGTGCCCCAACTGTGAATGTTGAAGGTCGTGCCAGATCCTTCAACATTTGCAGCTGAGTTTGACCGAGTAGTTTGAAACTCACAGGATGTTATTGGGCCATTCGTATATCTCGGCGTCTTATTTCGATGACATAATATTAGGTCTATTTCGTGACCTCTCCGTTAAACAATGGGAAAACTGAAAATACATATCAATCCACAGGGGATTGCTACATTTGGGTTATTTTCACTTGACCCACTATTATAGTGTAAAAGAACACTTCCAGGCCTGAGAGACATACTGTTCTGAATGGCCTTGCCAGGCCTACGAAGACACTAACCGACATGAAAAGGTCATTTGCCGGTCTTAGAGGGCCCTCATTCGATCAGAGGTCCATCCGTCAGTCTGAAATGGATCTATATCTGCATGAGAGGGTCCTAAGTCAGTAAAATTGGGCCCTCTTCGTCTTTCAAGATGACAATTAGTGTGCCTGGGAGGGTCCGTTTGCTTGTTTATTAGGGTTGAAGGGCGTACGGTTTGAAGGGTTCTTGCCAGGCTTAAGAGGGCCCTTGGTCGACCTTGCTGGTACTCGGTCAGCGTAGGGCCTTCGGCTGGTCTGAGACGGTACTATCCACGCCCGGTACTAACATTGCAGACGAATTATTTTTATTGTATCTCGTGGCGATGCACAACAAGCCGTCAGATGTCCAAAAACGCAAATTGCGAGTCAAATTCATCCTTCACATCAAAATTGTACATGTCAGTGGTTTAACACAATGTTGGTGGGCAATTTATTTGACCTAGCGATGTCATATATTATCCAAACCAAAGCTATTGTCAACCCAAGCACGCACCAGGTCACATCTGTAGGGCGTCTCGTCTCCGTGTATCCGGTGGTGCTTGGTCAAACTGCCCTGTTGAGAAAACATTTTCCCGCAATCGTCACATCTGTACGGCTTTTCGCCGGTGTGGATTCGGCGGTGAACGGTCAGAGTAACCTGTTGAGTAAACATCTTCCCGCAGTCATCACAAATGTAGGGCTTTTCGCCGGTGTGGATTCGGCGGTGAACGGTCAGATTAACCTGTTGAGTAAACATCTTCCCGCAGTCATCACAAATGTAGGGCCTTTCGCTAGTGTGGATTTGGCGGTGACGTGTCAGATGGCCCTGTCGAGTAAAGATCCTCCCGCAGTCGTCACATCTGTACGGCTTTTGGCTGGTGTGGATTCGGCGGTGGCGGGTCAGATTGCGCTGTATAGCTAACACCTTCCCGCAGTCATCACATTTGTAGGGCTTTTCGCCGATGTGGATTCGGCGTAGTGCACTGTTGAGAAAACATCTTCCCGCAGTCGTCACATTTCAAAGACTTCTCGCCTGTGTGTATCCGACAATGACGGACTAGCGCGGTCTTAAAGGTAAACATCTTCCCACAGTCGTCACAGCTGTAGCGTTTCCCGCCTCTGTAGATGCCACGATGAGTGGTCAGTCTATTGTGACCGTCAGTTGTACAATCGTCACGTTCATAATTATCTCTGTCTTGCCTACCGATGTGGCACTGACGTTCTTTGACGTGTCCATTTTGGCATTCTGGTCCAGAGCAGTTGTAGCTGCAGTGTTTGGTATGTTTGATAAGATCTGGAAAATAAGTTGAAGATCAGTGGAATTCATGGGAGGAGGCAGTGCATGGGCAGGAGTTTCGTCGGTTGCTGTTATAAATATATCCCAGGTTCGTCGGCTGCTATTATAAATTATATAAAAATGAACGACAATTGATGAAAAATAATTTGTTATGGGTACTACGAATGATAGAACCGCTTATTTCGGTAAAGTGGCGTTGCACGTCAAATCGATTATCAAAATACAGCACCTTCTCCGATTTGCTTCAAGCTTTGCATGCATGTCGGTTTATGGGTAAAACCATCACAGGTGCTTTGATTTGGAAATTTGGCCTGGTGTCACTGAGCTAGAGGTCATTGAACTTTGATCTGACCCCATTACATCCCAAAGTTCAAGAGCTTTAACTTCGCAAGTTGTTGTCCTAGTCCCACGAAACAAAATGCATGCAATAGGCAATAGGCACAACATTATGTTGCACATAAAACATTTAAGGTCAACGACCTTTAAACTGATTTGACCGTGAACTGAAATGTTAAAATTTGAATAGAAAAAATCACGCCAACTCCCATTTTGCTCATTATTACATATAACATTGCCCAACATGTCCTCTACGAACTGGATACAAACATTGGTGTGGGACATTCATAAGTTTAGAAGAAAACGGTAATTAAATCGGCGCTGTCACGTGACCTGACCTGACCTTCGAGTAGTGATTTCCATTTTGTTTTAAAAATATGCTGATGTTGGCTACTCATAATATGTTACAGCATAACCAATATGGGTATCGCTTCAAAGCTCAACAGCTAACCAATGCATTCGTGATGTTTTCAAGCATGTGGGATGTCACTCAGACCACGAGTGACCTTGATACGTGACCTGACTTGAACAGGCGAACTGGCTTGTCATAAGACGTTACAACATAGCCAATATGGGTATCATTTGAAAGCCCAGTGACTAACCAATGATGTTTTCAAGCATAGGGATATCATACATAATACAACATTTGGGATATCCACATGTGATCTGTGTGTGGGTGTATGTTTATACAGGTACATGTCACATACATAATACAGGTCACACCATGTCACATGTGGCCTGTATGTGATCTGTAGGATGTCATACAAGTCTTTTTGACTTCGTCCGTCATTCCCGTCGACGATTTCCCGTCGACGATTTGCGCAAATAAACAAACAAGTCATATGTGACATTCCACATGCTTGGAAACATCACGAGTATATTGGTTAGCCGCTTTGCTTACAACAATACCCATATTGGCTTTGTTGTCCCAAATTGGCTATGTTGTAACGTCTTATGACAAGCCAGTGTTCCAGATCATGTCAGGTCACGTATCAAAGCCACCCGTGACCTGTGTGTCATCCCACATGCTTGCAAACATCACGAATGCATTGGTTAGCTGCTGAGCTTTCAAACGATACCCATATTGGCTATGCTGTAACGTATTATGAGAAGGCTCATACCATGTCTGGCCGCACAGAAAAGATGGATTTCGTACCCGACCTGGGTCCTAGGATCGATTTAGAGCTACGGTGAGTGGAAAATTCTGGCTACAAATAACCATAAGTGGAAAATAAACTAAAAACCATTTGTACTAGGCTTTAACAATACCCATTTACCCGTGCACCAGAATTAGTTATTGCCTACGCCAATTCTTACCTATCTTTCCCAACACAGGCTGTCCCTATCATTGCATCCATAAATCAATATCAGGGTTCCAATCATGCAATACATTTCAAAATATGGAGTGGAAAATTCGCAGTAAAGCTTGGGAAAAAGAGTGGAAAAAAGTATCTATAAAGTGACGTTTTCCACCTAAATTTCCCAATGCTAGGAAACTGTACACAACCCTTTCAGATGTTGATGAAAATTGGTACACCTGTAGTGTCAAGTGAAATAAACATACACACCCACTTTTAGCTCCAGGTGACCTCAAAGGTCATTTTTAGAGGTCATCAAATGTCACAATTTTGTGCGTACTTTATATCAATCAAACGCATATATATTTTATGCTAATGGGCTTAACGGAATACAACTAATATCAAAGAGCACAACAGGGTTGGACCATTCGGAAATGGGAGGGGGGGGGGGGGAGTCCACGTGAATTCGATATGGCCTTTGACCTGACGAGGTCAATACCATACAATGTATTTTTTATAAGTTTACCTGCCCGTAAATGAACCAAACTTGGCAGAATAAATTAAAGTTACATCGTCGAAGAATGTGCAAAAAAGAATGGCGGATACTTATCAACTTTTTGAGATACCACCCTTTGGGTATGGTAAGAAAGTGAGACGGAGCAATGCCCCGAGGCTATTTTCATGTCCCTTGCGTTAATGTGGGTTTCTGTGGCCCGATTGACGTGCAATTTGGTGGGTAGCTTCCGTTTGACGAATGCAATCAGTTTCCGAGTTTTCAGTTTGACCTGACCTCGAATGACCTAGTATGACCCAGGAATAGTGTAAGGCCCACATCTATCACCTATAGGTTATACGTTGTTCTATAGATGTTCAGGAGCATGTCACATATGTTCAGGTGTTAACAGGTGACATTTATGGTTTCCATTGAGATCATAACCCCGGATGACCTTTTCAACCGAGGTCACTGACCTTTGATGACCTGAGATGACTTTCTGGGGCTCTGGCAGTTTCTAAGACATTTGAGGACGCTGACTTAACATTTGGCATCCATTTTACATAAGTATATGTTCCGCTGGGGTCATGCACTTTCACCCGTCAAACGAGGTCACTGACCGCCGATGACCTGAGATGACGTTTTTGGACTCCGGTAGTTTCTAGAACATTTTGTGACGCTGATTTCAAATTGGCACCCATATTTTGCATAATTATAACGTCAATTGAGGCCATGCTCTGTCACAGGTCAATCGAGGTCACTGACCTCCGATGACGTAATGACTTTTAACCTCTAGTGGATTTTTAAGAACATTTCACAGCCAAGTACATTTCAAGCAGATATCTACCAACTGTAGAAAAACACAAAATGGCCGTCTTTGATGAATATATCTAATTGTAATATATCTAATAGTAATATTAGATCAATGGCCAAATCAGATCATCGGGTCAAAGGTCAACAGGGATCTAGAGTTAATGGAAATGCATTCCTCTAACGACTAGAAATGACAGTTAATCCCGGTCGCCGAGCGGGGAGGTCGTCCCGTGTGACCCCGGCGCACCCTCCTGTGACCCGGTATGGCCGAGTGAGACCGGTGTGACCCGGTATGGCTGAGTCAGCAAGAGCGGACGGGCAGCCGGCCAGTGACTGCCTAGGCACATGAATGCAGTGCGAGAGGTGACTGGTGTGAGCCGCAGAGATATTCCTGTGGACCGTGCACGGTGACACTGGTACCTTTGGTGACTTTCCACATGGTGACGTCGTGTTTTTTTTTTCGGTGCGTTTCTCATCATGGGCTCAGACTCTGAGCGTGGGGACGAGACCGTCTTTGCTGCCAGCGTCACGGCGATTCCCGGTGCGACTGGCGTACGTCTGAGGCTAAGAGAGTATCGGTAACGGGGAGTAACGGTAACGGTACGTGAGATCGGTAACGGTAACGGTGAGTAACGGTGAGTATTGGCGAGAGTATCGGTGAGAGTATCGGTGAGAGTATCGGTAACTCGAGATGGTATGAAATGCCGAGCAGAGGAAGGGAAAACATCCGGTGCCGACCAGAGCGTCCAACTCGCCTCCTGATTTGCAGGCGCCCGATGCCAAGCGTCAGACACCGAGCCTCGTCCAGTCTGCCCCGGGCGAGCTTAGCGCTTCTTCCTTCGCGAACATCCAGAGAATGATTGACGCCGCCTCTGCCAAGATGATCGCCGCCTTCGAGGCCAAGTTTGAACATCTAGAGATGCGAGTGGAATTGATGCCCGAACACCTTTGCCAAAAACGGCGGCGCGCAGCGCCGCCGCTTCTCCGCTATCCTCGAAAAACCTTGGGGGAGAGGGGCGTCTAAACGCCCTCCCCCCGGCACGGCGCGGATTAAAGGGAATGTTTCACGTTTCTGACAGTTGTCAAATATACGCTGGTTGTAGTCGAAAATATGAAGTAAGTGCTGCTGAAAACGAGGGTGATATTTTTTATGTCGAGAAGTCACAACTTTATACAAAATCAGTTTTATAAATTTGGGCTGATGACCTCATTATTGAGCTATAGACCGCCGTTGATTGGTTGACAAAGTGGCTGTCAGCCAATCAGCGGCTGCACCAGCCTGGGTGCATTAGCTCCCTTTGACTGGTAGCAGTGGCGGCGGAAGATATTTTCGGGTGGGGGCAAAGAAACTCAGGGGGCCCCCTCGACCCTCACGGTCAAAGTCCCCCCCCCCACCCCAAAAAGAAGAAGAATGGCGCGAAATGGTATCTCCTCGGATTTACGCCACTATATTTTACAGGGCTCCTAAAGGGTTGCAAAAAACGTGAGACAGTCCCATGTTGAAGTTTCAGGCCTTCTGAGGGCCACTCAGGCCGACTGAGGGCCTTTTGTCGGCCTTAGAGGGCACAGCTCAGGCTGGCTGGTGGCCCTCTTACAAATTTATGTGGGAGGGGCGGCAAAATCATGTTTGCCCCTCCCCAATTTCTTGAGTGGGGGGGGGGGGGGAGACCCCCCCCCCCCTCTTCCGCCGCCCCTGACTGGTATAATAGACTACAACACACTTATTATTTACACAGAGTAGCGTGTTTATAGAGAAATTCAGCTTTGTCCACCAATATTTTCTGATAAATGGAGTATGACGAGACAATATTGACATGCTAAGCAAGCAATCACGATGGACGCGAAAATGAACTCGCTAACCTTCAGAGCCGAACAGCTACGCCGGAGGGCCGGAGGGACTGACGACCACGACGCTAACTGGAAACTCCACAGCGTGTCACACCATACGACAGCTTCACCAGCCCTCTGGTCAGCCTGGTGGCACCGGGGTGGCTTTGCAGCGCGCGTGCAGCTGCATGCGGACGAATGTCTGAATCATTTGGCGGAGGCGGCGGAGCACTGGCGATCGGCACTCCATGAGGCAGCGAAGCGCCCCTTGCCCGTGAATAACACTTACCACCTGTGCCTGCGTAGTTTCGTACGCCACAGGAATCAGCCGATACAGCTAGTCAGATGGAACTTCGAGGCTGCCCAAATCGATGGCCAGTGTAGCAGGCCAGTGTAGCTTTTCTAACTTTAAGAAACTGTGCCGTTTCGCCTTTCATACCGATGGGGCCCAAAGAAGGCCCATCAGGGCCCAAAGAAGGGTCAACGACGCTACTGCCACGCTGAAACTCAGAACCTATCAGAGATAGCGACTCGGGACCTTCACCAATCGACGCGGCGTGGTCGGAAACGGTGCCATTTCACCTTTCATACCAATCGGGCCCAAATAAGGCCCACCAGGGTCCAGAGAAGTGTCAAAAACGCCACTGCCACGCCGAAACTCAGAGCCTTCTTTGGGTCCGATCGGTATTAAAGGCGAAACGGCACCGTTTCCAACCACGCCGCTTCGATTGGTGAAGGTCCCGAATCGCTACCTCTGATGGGTTTCTGAGTTTCAGCGTGGCAGTAGCGTTTTCGGATCTTCTTTGGGCCCTGGTGGGCCTTCTTTGGGCCTGATCGGTATGCAAGGCGAAACGGCATCGTTTCTGACCACGCCGCGTCGATTGGTGAAGGTCCCGAATTGCTACCTCTGATATGTTCTGAGTTTCAGCGTGGCAGTAGCGTTTTCGGATCTTCTTTGGGCCCGAGGTATGAAAGGCGAAACGGCACCCCTACAAGAGCGTAGCTTTCGAATGGTGAAATAATTAAGTCTCTAGCTTATGTAGTTGTTGAGTTTCTGCGATGCAGTGAAATCTATGTTCCCCTTTTTCAAAAAGCTATACTATAATCATTAGGACCTCCGACCAGTGTCCTAGTATTGATAAATTTGGGTGGAAAACGACACCCTATGGATACAATTTTTCCACTTTTTCCCCGAGTTTTAAGGTGAATTTTCCACTACTTATTTGAAAATGTATTGGATAATTGTAACTCTGATACTCATTGATGGATGTATTGCTGAGGACAGCCTGTGTAGGGAAAGACAGGTAAGAATTGGCATAGGTAGATACTACCTAATTCTAATGAGCGGGTAATTGGATATTGATAAAACCGAGTACATATGTTTTTTGGTTGAATTTTCCACTCTTTATGCTTACTTTTATTCAGAATTTTCCACTCCGCACCCCAGCTCCAAAGCAATCCTAGGACCCTGCCTCCGACGCTACAAAATTCACACCAAACTCACCTTTCCACTGTCCTGCATCCTCCGGAATCTTCCAAATCGCACTGAATGGCTTTAATTTTCCAACAACACACCGTCGAGGTCCCGCAACGACCGCTGCTAAGGACTTGTGAACGTAACGGCCAGCCGGTGTCTTTAGCAGTGGCCCCTACCGCCACCTAGCGGTGGTCACAAACATCGAGGTGTTGCCGATCCAGGTACTATTTCATCCATGCTATAATCAAAGGGCGGTATCAAAAAAGTTGATAATTCTCCGCCATTCTTTTTTGCACATTGTTAGAGGATGTTACGGGCATTCATTCTACCAAGTTTGGCCCAGTTACGAGCAGGCAAACTGATATAAAAATACATTTTATGATTTTGAACTCGTCAGGTCAAAGGTCATATAGAGGTTACAGGGATTCACTCTATTTCCGAATGGTCCAACGCTGCGGAACACTGTGATATCAGTTTTATTCCGGTAAGTCCATTAGCACAGAATATATAAGAGTTTGATTGATATAAATTACGCAAAAAAATCGTGACTTTGGATGACCTCTAAATATGACCATTGAACTAAAAGAGGGTGTGCATGTTTCTTTCACTTGACTCTGCGGGTGTGCCAATTTTCATCCAAATCGGAGGGGGTCGGGATTGTTATTTGTGTGGCCAGACACCCAGACACCCAGAAGCCAATGCTCCAGGTCAAGTCAGGTCACGTGTCAAGGTCACGCATGACTTATTTGACATCACATAATCGAAAACATTATGAATGGTTGGTTAGCCTATGGCCTTTCAGATGAGACCCATATCGGCATATTTTTACAACATAACAGAAATCACTACTCTAGGGTCAGGTCAGGTCAGGTCAGGTCACGTGACAGCGCCGATTTTAAGAACCGTTTTCTTCTAAAATTATGAATGGCCCATGCTAATATTTTGCCCAGTTTGTAGAAGACATGTTGGGTAATGTTATATGTAAGAATGAGCAAAATCGGAAGTGGCGTGATTTTTCCTATTCAAATTTTAAGATTTCAGTTCAAGGTCAAATAAGGTCAAAGGTCATTGACCTTAAATGTTTTATGTGCAAAATAAAGTTGGGCACATTGCCTACTGCATGCATTTTGTGTCGTGAGACTGGGACAAAAACTTGCAAAGTTATATCTCCCGAACTTTGGGATGCAATGGGGTCAGGTCAAAGTTCAATGACCTCTAGCTCAGTAATCTAAGGTCAAAATTTAGAGAGAGAAAACAATTTAATACGATGACTTTACACATAGCACAACATGTCCACAAAGTTTCAAGAAAATCGAAGATGGTGAGGTAAAAAATAGTCTCTTTTTGATCGATTTGACATGGAATGGGGCCTAAAGTCAAACAGTTGATATTTGCCCTGGTACATGCACAATCAAATTACACACTACATATTGGCTAACTTGTGGAAAGCTTGGTTGAAAACCTTTCAAGTTACTCCGAGTCTTCAAAAGGCGGTTTTTGCTGATTTGTGGAGCACAATATATCGCGCCGTATACATACATCAATGTCATAACCACGAGGAGCAATTATACTGTATACTAGATTCCTCTGAACACGTGCTCGAGGTTTACGTAAGTCGCACCTTACCAGGGACCATTTAAATGCAGCAGCTTCTGCATTCAACATTTAAACAGTTCAGCGTTCAGCTAGCGTTCAGATTCCAATTTTGCTAGAAGTTCCACAGCCACTTAAAATCCTTTCGCAACCAGCGCGGGGTCTTGGGCCCTGGTTCGGAAACCCTGTTCTAGGATACGGAATTAACTGCTAAGGTAAGGATGAAGAGTATGTCCAGCACACTTATGTCAGCACCAAATGGGCTAAGCAAAGCAAAACAGAAAACGTGTGATCAACAGCTGAAACTTGCCTGGTGTGATAACATGATTAATATAAACCCCTACAAATACAACTCAAATGTACAGGAGAGTGACATAACCCAATTTTGTCTTGCCATCTCCTGTTGGATATGACAAGGAAAGGGTTGTTAACCCGCGAGTCACGGGGGGGGGGGCTTTTTAGCCCCCCCCCCCTTTAGGAATATTGGGAATATATCAACAACTAATACAGATATCGACGCCAAACTTTCAGTACCTCTCCGGGCATCATTTGTACACCTTTTGTGCAAAAATAAAGCAATTTCGTCAGAATTTTGTCGAGATATAGTTAATTTAGTGACGTCACTAAACACGATTTTGACACAAAAATCAGCTAAAGTTTGCCAAGCCGTACAAATGCCACATTTGAAGCAAAATGCAATCGAAAAACGCTTAAAGGGAAATAATGACCTTTTGATTTTGTTAGCAACAATTTCTTAGGCTACCGTTATGGTTTTAAAATTATTTTATTTAAATTTCAGAATTAAATAAAATGATTCCCAAATTCAAAGTTGTAAATTTGGAAAAAATACAAAACAAGTACCTTGTGTACTTCATGAAGGTCATTGACAAATTCGTCCTTCCCTACCATTGTTTACATCGAGTGCGGCATTTTTGGAGGCTCTGTGACGTTTCCGATCAAACTGAGCGCTGCTCACGTTCGTCAATTAAGCAGCAGATCGATATTCGCGAATATCAGACTAATGGACAGATATTCGGACTTAAGAAAATTCAGAGTTTGGTGGGCGGACCCCTCAGAATTTGACGAAACTTGGTATACAGATAGATCTCGACACGCTGATCACGAAAATAGCAAATTTGAAATGGCGTGGTCCGATACTTTTCGAGATATTCGCCTTCGAAGCTCGGAAGGCGCGAACAGCGGACCCCTCAGAATGACTTCAAACTTGGTATACAGATATATCTCGACATGCTGATCATGAAAATATCAAATTTGAAATGGCGTGGTTCGATACTTTTCGAGATATTTCACGTTGAATCCTCCTGGACAGATATTCGGACTTCGAAAAATTCAGAGTTTGGTGGGCGGACCCCTCGGAATTTCACGAAACTTGGCAGTTGGTCGCTAGGAACTGCTAGTGAGCCCTAAGTCCGAATATCTGTCCAGGAGGATTCAACGTGCAATATCTCGAAAAGTATCGAACCACGCCATTTCAAATTGGCTATTTTCATGATCAGCGTGTCGAGATCTATCTGTATACCAAGTTTCAAGTCATTCTGAGGGGTCCACTGTTCGCGCCTTACGAGCTTCGAAGGCGAATATCTCGAAAAGTATCGGACCACGCCATTTAAAATTGGTTATTTTCGTGATCAGCGTGTCGAGATCTATCTGCATTCCAAGTTTCGTGAAATTCTGAGGGGTCCGCCCACCAAACTCTGAATTTTTCGAAGTCCGAATATCTGTCCAGGAGGATTCAACGTGAAATATCTCGAAAAGTATCGAACCACGCCATTTCAAATTGGCTATTTTCATGATCAGTGTGTCGAGATCTATCTGTATACCAAGTTTCAAGTAATTCTGAGGGGTCCGCTGTTCGCGCCTTACGAGCTTCGAAGGCGAATATCTCGAAAAGTATCGGACCACGCCATTTCAAATTTTATATTTTCGTGATCAGCGTGTCGAGATCTATCTGTATACCAAGTTTCGTGAAATTATGAGGGGCTCGCCCACCAAACTCTGAATTTGTATGTCCGAATATCTGTCCATTAGTCTGATATTCGCGAATATCGATCTGCTGCTTAATTGACAATTTGACGCTGCTCGCTAATTGACGCTAATTGACGCTGCTCGGACACACGCTAGTAGCGCTAGTAGCGCTTTCGTTCTCCATGGCAACCAGGCGTCAGCCAATCAAAAGCCAGAAAGGGAACACGTTCTGGCTTTTCATTGGCTCACGCCTGGTTGCCATGGAGAACGAAAGCGCTACTAGCGCTACTAGCGTGCGTTCGAGCAGCGCTCTGATCCGTGAAGCAATCCGTGAAGCATCCGTGATGCATGACTGACTATCAGTACAAGTCATGAATAACAACAACATGCAAACTATACAAACTCGAATAAAATAAGGGCGGAATGAATTGAACCCCAGGCAAGCTAGTATTCGCAAAGCACTCGGCACTGCGCCACAATAGCAAAAGGTGAGGGAAATGCATATTGGATATAATATTATTACGTCACAAGTTTATGAAGTGTCAACTACTATGAAATACAGTGATAAAATACCTTGAATAATGATTAACAAGAAAATTCAAACTTAAAAACAATAATTTGAATAAGTCTTTAATTAGCTTTCAACTCAAAATCAGATATATTTTGCAATGCTACACAAGAATGGCACCAGTGACGTCATTAACAAAGCCTGCTACGGGACTTGGGTATACTAATCAGGAACAACTCGCCACAATGGTTAAGTGCGCCGAGAAGCATGACAATGACTTTGTAAACAAATCGCCGACGCTAAATAGGTCGCCGTCGATGTGCATCGATGAGCTTCCGATTTAAGCTTCCGTTTTGTGTTATTGTTTGTTAGTTTTTTGGGGATTTTATTTTATTTTTCATGATAATATATATATATATATATATATATAATATAATATATAGAGCCACAGACAAATTATACAATACTCCTAATGTTGAAAACAAATGTATCGATTTTCACAAATTGAGGGTCGCAACCACTAACTATGTCGCCGTTGATGTGCATCGATGAGCTTCCGATTTCATTGCCACTTTTTCCAATCGCTGTTAGTTTTAGAAGATTGCCGGGCATATAATCACAACAAGCAGAACGCACAATATATTTTCCACTCCATTGCGTAAAAAAACAATACGGGAAAAGCCCGCGGTTTGATGAGGACCAAAAGTACTTGCAAGTACCGGTCGTTAAAAGTGTGGAACGCTTATCAACTTTAACTTGAAATATCTTTCGGTAGGAAAGTTTTCATGCAAAATGTGATGAATTTACAATATATTTTGGTCTCGTCTGGCGATTTCAAGTGCCAACTCCATTTTTGTGGGAAAAGGTCATTATTTCCCTTTACAGGTAGAAAATTGGAAGTGCTACATACCAGCTATCTCGAAATTTCGGAAATTTTGGTTTTTGATCCCAAACATTTCACACACAAAATGACCACAAAAACACATTTTCACATATATTTTATAAAAAAACGGAATATATGTCAGATAACGACATATGGGCAACTACCAAATTTCAAAACGATATCCTCTTTTTTCACTGACATGGCTATAAACTGTGGGTAAATCATGACGTCATATTTTGAAATTGCGTGTTTTGGCTTTTATTGACCAGATACAGACAAATGAATGCCAGCACTGTATTTTTTCAGATAAAACTGATATAGAAACATGCTTTTTCATTTACATTTATCAATTTCAAATTTTGACCTTAAGTGACCTGAACTTGACCTGAACTTGACACAACTTCACGTAAATGCAGTCGGGTGGTAAAATGGCTATTACTATCGAAATTCTACGCGTAAAAGCACCCATAAAACATGTGCTGCCATGACTTTCGTAGATATTTTGTGTGTAGTGACCTTTTGTGACCTGACCTTGACCTTGATATTCTCCAACAATCTCACTTTAGCTCATGTGGGATATGTAGCATACCTTTGCCAGCACTTTGGGTGATCATAGGCGCAATCGAAGGCCATGGATGGCAAGTATTGTCCATAAACTAAAATAACTCGATTTTGACGTTTGACATGACCGTGACTTGAGTGACCTTAATTTGATTTTTTGTAAGTGTGCGTTAGGTTTATCTCATTGAGCGCTTTTGAATGCCGCCTTGCGCGTCCCGCTGCGATCATTGGTTCTGCAGATAACAGGGGTGGGGGCTACCCCCCCCCCCCCTCCTCCAGTGAGTCGTGTTACAGAATATACCCCAGTGACTGCCGGGTTAATCTATATCACTATCCTGTGTTCTTGACAAGTTGTACCATGGCATATCTTGTTCGTATCATATCCTGTTCAAAATGAGAAGCAACATATCGCATAGCTTTGTCACTCTCCTGCTCCTTTGAGAAGTTTATGTCAGGGGGTTTGTTTTTAGTAGCTATCCTTACCGTGGTCAGGCGAGGAAGAAGTGTCAGCGCTGACATCCTCCTCCTTTATTTCAACTGACATGGTGAGACCGGGCGTGGCACTTGCTGGATCATCTGTAACCAGCCAAGCCATTTATAAGCTAACACATCAATGAAACGCTGAATGCTTAACACGCGCCCTGGAAGGGGGGGGGGGGCGAAATCCGCCCACCCCTCCGGTTTTTCGAGGATAGCCAAAAACAGCGACGCACAGCGATACCGTTTTTTACCTGTACCTGTTCGAAAATGAACTACACACATTATGTCAAATTCTTGATCTCGGGTCATCTCAGGTCAGGTCACGAGACCAGGTCACGTGATGACCCACCTCCAAAACGTTTGCGGTAGTACGGCAGCCACAGTTTAAGGTCGATCGGTTTCAATCTTGCAGGATTTGATAAGGTGATGGATACCTACAATTTGCATATCTCGGATTTTTGTATATCGGTGACCTAAAGTCAGGTAAATGTCGTGACCGCCAACACTGTTTTGTCAATAACTATCGGCATAATGAAGATAGAGAAGTTAAAACGGTACCAATGTGTTTTTCTCGTCGAGACACGTCTCCCAATATGCAAAATAACCTACTTGGGTCACCAATTGACCTTGACCTGAGGTAAAATTTCGCAGTTGACCTAACCTAGTCAACATTAATATGATTCGAAGCGTTTTGACGAGACAAACACGATGGTATGAACAGTAATGCTTTACCTTTGTTAGGTAAAAAGTTATTTGCGAACAACGGTTTTGCCAAAAAATAATTTGTTTGACATTTGATGACCTCTGGAGCCTAAACTATTCACCTGAGCTAAAATCTGAGGACATCTTGTCGATTGCATTTTTGCAAGAGCTTTCCATTGCTTTTTTCAGTGTGTTCCTAGCTATCATAGTGCATGTGATATCTGGGGATTTCTGGAGCGAAGTCCTAAAACTGGAAAATTTGACCTTTGATGACCTCTGGTGACCTCAATATAGACCTGACCTAAAAAAATACCAATATACTTTCGATAGAGCTTGTCTCAACCTATCTAACGCCGTTTCCCACTTGACGCTACTTTGCGTGGTTTTCGAGATCATAGGGGGGGGGGGGGAAATCCCCCCTCCAGGGCGTGTAATTCTCAGAGGCCCTCCAGGGCGCGTGTTAACCGGCGCCATGTGGGGGGGGGGGGGGGGGTGGGGGGTTTGGAAAGGGGACAACCCTAAAGATAGCGGGAAAATGGTGGCGCGCTGATTTTTTGGCGAAGCCTGTAGTGCATTTATTATGCACAATGTGTGACATGCTTTACCACAGGTCATCTCAGGGTATGTCACCATACCAGTTCAGTGACCCCACCTCCCAAAAGCTTGTGGTCATGTCACAGCCGCAATGCTTCACAGAGCTGTTTGAATCTTAGATGACGCAGTCAGGTCATGGATACCCACACTTTCAGCTATCCCGAATCTTGTCTACATCGTGACCTAAGCTCAGGTCAATTGTGTTACCTCCTGATTCTAATTCAATGGGGAAATGTCCACGTGCTTCTTATTCAGAGGATACGCATTAGATCAAACCAATTGATAGAACAAAGGAAGAGACGTGAGACAGGCGCCACCGAGTTCCTCTCGTCGAGACGAGTTTCCTAATATGCAACATGACCTTGGCCTGATGTTTCGGTTTTACCTAAATCGGTTACGAGTGAAATGTGTCACAGCTCCGTGATGAGACGAACACTGTGACGCTAAAATTATTACTCTTTCCTAATTGGGTACATTTGACCATTGATGCACTCCGCTGACTTGACTCTTTTTGCCCATCTCACATCCCGAGCTTTCAATTTTCCCCATTCTCAGCATAGGTGCCGAGTTCGACGGGGCCGTTCTGACCCCGGGACAGTGATGGTGGCGCCGAGCAAAGGCACAGCGCTGGTTAATAATACCTAGCCCTTGATTCGCTTTGAGTGAAGGTGCGCTCCAGTCACAAACCCGTAGACGTCATCTTCAACTGAAAGGTTGTATTGCACGGCTATAAGTAGTAAGCACCACCGCACTTGCGCGCACCCCGGCTACCGGTCACAGAATGTCTCGCTCAACATGCCAAGCCACCAAGAGACGCCGCGACACGACCCCAGGCTACCATGCAGCGTGTCCCAGCCGGCGAATCAGCTCCGCCCCATGCCGAGCCGGGCCATGTGGAAAGGGGAGAGCCACCCTTCCTACAGAACGCATACGCAGTCCACCGGCAGATCAGTCAGTGTCGTGCTGGTAAAGCAAAGGTAATGGATTCGAGCCCCATTCTGACCGGACATCTTGGCAATATTTGGATCGTCGCGGACACACAGATAGACAGACAAGCAGAGGATCTTAGAACAGTGAGATGACTAGTCATTTATTTGACTCAGTCAAAGCGACTACGTAACGTCAGCAGACGAGGAAGAAGTGGCCAACAACCTCTTCCTTAATGGATTCCAACGGCATGGTGAGACCAGGCGTGACACTTCCTGGGTCATCTTCATCTGTAAAGAAACAGTCCATGTCTTACGGAAACGTAACGTTTGACGCTTAACCCCGCCGCTTGATAATGTCTGCGTAACAAATACCATGCAAAAAGGAAGCATATGAACGTGGAGATAGCAGCATGAATTAAATATCTTCGTCAAATCATTGCTCTAAGTTTTGCTCTAATAGACTTGCAAGTTAACCCGCGCGGCGCTGGGGGGGGGGGGGGGTAAATTTTACCCCCCTCCCGGGTTTTCGCTAGATTCAAAACTACACTAGATATCGACGCGAAACTTTCAGTACCTTATCTGGCATCGATTTGACGTCTTCAGATAAATTTTGGAGAAAATCGCTCGAGAAGTTTTTGCGAAAATAGCGTTTTAGTGACGTCATGTAACGCCATTTTCGGTCCAAAATGGACGAAACTTTGATCGATGATAGAACAGCGAGTATTGAAGCAAATTGCAAACAAAGCACGTCAAAAGGAAGGAAATGACATTCTCTACAAGATGGCTATCTCGGAATTGCACAATTTTGATTTTTTGATCCCCAAAATGCAAAAAATCGTTTTTATTTTTTTCAAAGTTTACCAAATCCAAAATTGTAAGAATTTTCAAAAAACCGGAAGATATGTCAGATAACCATCTCTAATGAGTGACTATTCCAAATTTCAAACAAATATCTATTTTTGACCCCCAAATGACACTAATAAGTGTTCAATGTGATGGACGCATTTAAAAAAATCGCAAATTTTGACATTTCTAGACATCGTACACAAAAACAAATTGCACCATTGGATTGCTGTGGCAAAACTGAACCGTAAACATGTGTCGGTTATTGCAAATTTTGGATTTCAAAATTTGACCTTCTTTGCCTGATCTTGACCTGACCTTGAGGTCAAATGTCAAAATAACCATTATTTTTGGATTCTACGTCTGAAATAACCCATGAGACATGTGTCACATGGGTTTCATATTACTTTTTCACAGTGTGACCTTTTGTGACCTGACTTTGACCTTGACCTGTACTTAGTATGATATTCATACTCAAGCATTACCCTCTCCTTATATTTAGAAGTGTTTTGGCAGAGTTTCGGCGCGCTGCTGTTGATAGTCCGGTCTCTGCAGCCAATAATCTCGAAAACAGGTGGTTTTGACCTTTGACCTGACCCTGACCTGATGTGACCTTTTAAATAAAATTTTAAGAATTACTTAGAATCTTCCCATCGAGAGCTTCCGATCGCCGCCTTGCGCGTCTCGCTGCGATTATTGGTTCGGGAGATAAGAGGGGGGGGGGGTAAAATTTACCCCCCCCCCCCAGCGCGGCGCGTTCGGATGGAGACCCCAGCGCCGCGCGGGTTAAGGCTAGCCACTGATATCATGACGTGGACTATGCAAACATCATCAACCTCAACCTCAAGTATGTACCTTGACCACCAGCGAGTTTCGCGATGTCTAACCCAAGGGTATGAAACGGAAGAAATAAATCAGTCTGTGGGGTGCTGTGTGTGAGTTTCACAGTTGTGGAAGGTGAACCTAAAGTCCCTCTTCACGGAGTCGCTTCTTCCGCTCGCACGAAGTACGTAAAAGAGTTCGGGGCGACGCTTACGTCAGCTTGGTACCGATACCAGACACATTCCCACACATTCAGTGCAGTCCAGGTGGCTCGACTATACACTGAACACACAGTTCAAGCAGTGATGTGTAGTCTAGTGGCTGACACGTAGTTTGGGTTTTCGATCCCGGTCACATCAAGAATCGGTGCTGTAGACGTTCCCAGTCGGCGCTTATGGGTGACCGCAGCAACGGACCAGACTACGCTGCCCTATTTCAACGCGGACCAGACTACGCTGCCCTATTTCAACGCGGACCAGACTACGCTGCCCTATTTCAACGCGGACCAGACTACGCTGCCCTATTTCAACGCGGACCAGACTACGCTGCCCTATTTCAACGCGGACAAGACTACGCTGCCCTATTTCAACGCGGACCAGACTACGCAGCCCTATTTCAACGCGGACCAGACTACGCTGCCCTATTTCAACGGGGACCAGACTACGTTGCTCTATTTCAACGCGGACCTTAAAGGAAATAGTTCACCTTCAACATTAGTTTTAAACTGAGATAGCAGTTTTGTAGCCCGTGTTGGGAAACCCCGATCTGCAAGTTTTCTTGACTGAAAAGACTCTCCAGCCGAATATATTTGAGTTTTTGGCGAAGGAATGCGGTGCTGGCGAAAGAATGTTGTACTGGTTGTAGCCCGGGCAGAGGCTATACCATCAGCTAATCAGCTTGCAGCTGGTGCTAGCAAGCGAATCGCCGGCCGCCGGTTGGCACATCTCCAATGCGAGTCTATCTTTACGCGACTACTTCCGAATCTGATTGGCTGAACCATTTTTTACATTCGCGTGACGTCAGGACTCTGACTCAGAGAGTATGCATATAGTTTTGATAAACAATAACAATTTTTAATCTGTCCTGAATCGGCGCGATATAAGGCCATTTTTGACAATATAAAAAGAAATTGTATTAAAAATATAATCAAATCGTGTTGGGTAAAAATTTCCCAAGGTGAACCATTTCCTCTAAGTTATTATTCTTCGCACTAGAGGCAGATAAACCTAAAAATAAGATTCAACTTGAATGAATGTCATTGCAAAAATAAATGTGAGAATTCAGAAGTAGCTGACGTGGTGAATTGTAGCGCGTATTGCTGCACCAGTGAATCCTGGGCACATATGAATTGTGGCACTTATGAACACTGGTGCAGAAATACGCGCCACAATTGACGTCAGCTACTTCTAAATAATGACTTACATATTTTTTTATTATATTTTTTCAATGACGTCATTCAAGTTTAATTTTATTTGTAGGTTTATTTGCCTCTCGTGAGAAGAATAATAGCTTCACAAAAAAAATTGTATTGCATGATACCAATTTAAATTGCCAATTTATGGTGGATTAAGCTGCCCGAACATACTGTTTTTTTACTTTAATGTTAACCCGCGCACTGCAGGGGGGGGGGTTGATTTCCGCCCCCCCCCCCTCAGGTTTTTCAAAGATAGCGAAAAATCGGCGGCGCTGCGCGCCGCCGGGTTTTGGCACACCTGTTAGCACATCAATTGCGCACACTTTAAAACAAAATAACCTCTGGTCATCTCAGGTCAGGTCACCAGACCAGGTCAAGTGACCCCACCACCAAAAATGTTTGCAGTTGTGCCAAGGCCAGAGTTTTTCACCGATCAGTTTGAAACTTACAGGCTGTGATGAGGGCATAAGTACTTACAATTCGTGAATCTCGGAATTTTGATGTCGGTGACCTAAGGTCAAGTCAATTTCGTAACCTCCCCATAATAAGTCAATGGGGAAATATACAAATGCTCCCTATTTCAAGGATATGCATGATATTAGTCCAATTACTTCTGGATCATGTTATTATAGGATATTCTTGATGATCCAAGTGTAAGTTTTGTTCAGTGACCTCTATTGGGTCATTTGAGGTCATGCGAGGTCACAATCACTTTTTTGTGTGAATAACTCCCGACATAATAAAGTTAGAAAAGTAAAACAGACATCAATGTGTTTGTCTCGTCGAGACACGTCTTCCCATATGCAACATGCCCTACTTGGGTCACCACTTGACCTTGACCTGAGGTCAAATTTTTAAGTTAACTTAACAAAGTCACCATGTATATCATTCGAAGCGCATTGACAAGATAACACAATAGCGTAAACAGTTTTCCGTTATCGTTATTAAGTAAAACGTTAATAGTGAAAAACGATTTAGCAAAACAAAAAAATCTTATTTATTTTTTGACCTCTGGAGCCTCAAATATTGACCTAAGATCAAATTTGACGACTACTTAGCGATTGGCAATTTCACTGTCTGGCGCTTGCTTTTTTCCGTTTGTTTCTAACTATCATAGTTTCTGACATACATTGGAATTTTTGGAGCGATGTCCTAAAACAGGAAAAAACTGGAAAATGTGACCTTTGATGACCTCTGGTGACCTCAATTTTGACCTGACCTAAAATAATACTGAAATACTTTCGATAGAACATGTATCAAACTATCAAATGCCGTTTTCTGCTTCTCGCTACGTAGCATAGTTTTTGAGATCTCAGGGGGGGGGGGGCGGAAATCAACCCCCCCCTGCAGTTCGTGTTCGGCGCAAAGCCCCTGCAGTGCGAGGGTTAATCGGCGTAATTTATTGCTAGATATTCTCTCTTCTTTTAAAATATTCTTTCTTTTTTCCTTGATCAAATGGCTCCCATGATTGAGTCGCAAGTCTATGTTAATGGCCTTGGCAAGTCCTGGGAAATTGTACGCGATTCTGGGCCACCGATTCTCGGAATTGGCCTTCATATGACTACTGACTATTTTCGGAGTGAGAGATTTCGTTATTTTAATATGTGGTTGGCTTCATTCAGGTGAGATGACACAAAGTCATGTTGGCCTAGCTGTGGCTCACTGGTAACTTAGTGGCCATGTCCATCTTGTTTGTTTGTCCAATATTTCCTAATGTTTAAAATGCCATCTTTGATGCTTGATTACTTTGATCTTCTTTCAGTGGTATATTTATGAATATTGTAAGTAACCATGCCTTTCATTCATGTTTATTGATTTTCCCACACCCATCCAACCTCAGAGTATTGTCAGATTGTCCTGTTGCTGTTCTAGCAATGTTCTAAAATATAAATGTTCTAGAAAAGTATATTTGTAGGATACAAATCACATAACCTATTTCATATGTTACAAATTTATGTTGCCGTGACCAAGCTGGGACTCAAATTGACCTGGCTGCTAGCACGCCGTGACGTCTGAACTAGGTCAGATGCCGTGACCGGAGCAGTGACCAAGCCAATATAATTGTCTGCATCTCTACTAAGAATGTGTTGTGATAATTGCTGCAGATCACTGTTTTAATTCAGGTTTTCTTATTGGTTTTTGTATTTTGTGTGTGCGTGTGCGCGTGTGTGTGTGAGTGGGGGGGGGGGGGGGGGGGGGGGTCGCGACAAAATTATGTAGTCTCCCGTAGCCCGTTCCAAACCGTTCATTTCCCAAAAATATGCCCCATTTCCAGTCATTCCCGTCCCATTTTAATTCCCATACGGGATTCCGGCTCCATGAAAGGCTCTATATACAACCACATAGTTGGACATGTGCTAAAAGCGCGGAGCAAACAGCGACGGCACAGGATAGTTATTATGGTAATGTGACTGATAAGCAACTGATAAATGGCTACGTATTAGAGTCGGTTGGTGTAAGCTAAGTAAACATTTCAAATACAGGCCGACCCTGCCAAAACATCTCAATATGCATCCCACACTAGTAGCGTAGGGCTTTGGTACGCACTGATGGAGTGGCCACATGCAACTATTCTATATCTTGTATGGGGTTACATCAATGTCCAAAAGAGAACATAAATATAATTTTCAATCCGCAAATGCGCATTTTAAAGAAAATAAATAACTTCAGAAGTATATATATATATATTTATTCCGAAGAAAACACACTTCAAACAAAACATTATTTACACAATGCTGTTATGCAAAACAGCTTAAAGCAAAATGTCGCCATTCCCATCCTAAATTGAAAATGAATCTGTCTCTGGAGGTGGCGCGTCAAATTGCTCTTTCCAGAAAAGATCATACCGTAATCCTCACATCCACACGAGATGTTCTCTCCTGCATGTCATTTAAGGTGACGAGTTAGACTGCTTTAATTTATATCGTGTTACATTCGGTACATCTCAAGGGCATCTAGCGCCTCACCATCCGACACTGACCCATCATTGCCCTTTGCAATATCATTTCACACGTAGCTCATTTATAGCGCCGTTTCAGTGTTTTTGTATCCGGCGGTGACGGGTCAGATGGCCCTGTTTATTAAACATTTCCCGCAGTCGTCACATTTGAAGGGCTTCTTGTCTGTGTGTATCCGACAATAACGGACCAGATGGCCCTTAAAGTTAAACATTTTCCCGCACTCATCACATATGTAGGGCTTCCCGCGGTTGTGCAACTGCGGTGGCGGGTCAGATGTTGCGGTATAGTAAACATCTTCCCGCAGTCGTCACATCTTTACGGCTTTTCGAGTGTGGACTCTGCGATGACTGGTCAGGTTGCCCCTCGCAGAAAACATCTTCCCGCAGTCATCACAGCTGTACGGTTTTTCGCCAGTGTGGATTCGGCGGCGAATGGTCAGATTGTACCGTAGAGTAAACATCTTCCCGCAGTCGTCACATTTGTAGGGCTTTTCGCCAGTGTGGATTCGGTGGTGCATGGTCAGAGTGCCCTGCATAGTAAACGTCTTCTCAGTCGTCACATTTGTAGGGCTTTTCGCCGGTGTGGAATCGGCGATGGCGGATCAGATGTGGCTGTTGAGTAAACGTTTTCCCGCACTCATCACATATGTAGGGCTTCTCGCCGGTGTGGATTCGGCGGTGACCGATCAGAGTAGACTTTTGAGAAAACATCTTCCCGCAGTCGCCACATTTGAAGGGCTTCTCGCCTGTGTGTATCCGATAATGACGGACCAGCTCGCTATTAGCGGGAAACATTTTCCCGCACTCATCACATCTGTAGGACTTCTCGCCGGTGTGGATTCGGCGGTGAACGATCAGAGTAGACTTTTGAGAAAACATCTTCCCGCAGTCGCCACATTTGAAGGGCTTGTCGCCTGTGTGTATCCGATAATGACGGACCAGCTCGCTATTAGTGGGAAAAATTTTCCCGCACTCATCACATCTGTAGGACTTCTCGTCGGTGTGGATTCTGCGGTGGCGAATCAGATGTTCCGGTATAGTAAACATCTTCCCGCAGTCGTCACATTTGTAGGGCTTTTCGCCAGTGTGGATTCGGCGGTGACCGGTCAGAGTCCTCTGTTGAGAAAACATCTTCCCACAGTCGTCACATTTGAAGGGCTTCTCGCCTGTGTGTATCCGAAAATGACGGACCAGATCGGCCTTAGTGGCAAACTTCTTCCTGCAGACGTCACATGTGTAGGGTTTCTCGCCTGTGTGTAGCCGACAATGACGGACCAGCTCGGCCTTAAAGGTAAACATCTTCCCACAGTCGTCACAGCTGTAGCGTTTCCCGCCTCTGATGATGCCACGATGAGTAGTCAGTCTATTGTTGCCGTCAGTTGTACAATCGTCACGCTCATAATTATCTCTGTCGTGCTTGCCGATGTGGCCCTGACGTCGTTTGACCTGTTTAGTCTCGCATTCTGGTCCAGAGCAGTTGTAGCTGCAGTGTTTGGTACGTTTAATAAGACCTGCAAAAGAAGTTGACGATCAGTGGAGTTCATGGGAGGAGGTAACCGACAACGCCCCTCCCCTTCGCTCTACAAGATTGAATAACATAATACGCATTACAAGAAAATATGTCATTCTGTATTATAATATAAATGTTTGTGCCAAAATGTCAAACATTATCAGCACCTTCTTAAACTCACAGACGACTTGAAAAATCCTACGAGGTACTGGTCTTTTATCAAATGTGTAGGCAAAACATCAAGTATATCCAACGTTTTGTATCGAGATGATGATACGCTGACTTCCGACTACGCTGAGAAAGCTGAAATCTTTAACACGCGCACGGCCGGAGGGGGGGGGGATTTCCGCCCCCTCAGTTTTTCCTGAATAGCAGAAAAACGGCCGCGCGTAGCGCCGCCAAATTTGGCACAGCTGTTCGGGCATCAATTACCCACATAGTCTAATTTTTTTATTAATTATTTCGGGTCATCTTAGGTCAGGTCACCAGGCAGGTCACGTGACCACACCTCTAAAAAGTTTGTTGTCATATCACAGCCACAGTTGTTAGCCGATCGGTTTCAAACTTACAGGATTTCATAAGGTCATAGATACCTACAATTCGACTAACTGGGATCTTTTTTTATATCGGTGACCTGAGGTCGGGTCAATTTCGTGACCTCCCCATTATAAGTAAATGGGAAATATTCAAATGCTTCTTATTCCGAGGATACGCATGAAAGCAGCCCAATTCCTTCTGGATCATGTTATCATAGGCCATTCATGATGACCCAGGTGCATTTTTTGTTTAATGACCCCTATAGGGTCAGCCGAGGTCATCCGAGGTCACCAACACTGTTGTGTATATAACTCTCGGCAGAATGATGATAGAGAAACGAAACTGGTACTAATGTGTTAGTCTCATCGAGATACGTCTCCCAATATATAACTTGACCTAATTGGCCCACCACTTGACCTTGACCTGAGGTGAAATTTATATGTTGACCTGACCTGGTCAAAATGAATGATTCAAAGCACCTTGACGAGAAAAAAAAACACGATTGCGTCACAATTATTGCCCTATCTTTATTAGACAACAGATTTGCCAAACAATAGCCTTTTTGACCTCTGGAGCCTAAACCTTTGACCTGATATAAAAGTTGAGGCCACCTTAGTGATTGCATTTTTTTCAAGAGTTTTCCATTGCTTTTTTCCTTTTGTTCCTAGCTATCATAGTTCCTGTGATATCTAGGGGTTTCTGCAGCGAAGTCCTAAAATTTGAAAATCTGACCCTTGATGGCCTCTGGTGACCTCAATATTGACTTGACATAACACAAGACCGATATACTTTCGAGAGAGCTTGTCTCGAGCTATCTAATGCCGTTCTCCAGTTGTCGCTACGTTGCGTGGTTTTTGAGAGCTTGGGGGGAGGGGGGGGGGGGGGGGTTGGGGGCTGAAATCAACCGTTCGAGAAACCGTTCCCAAAAATCAACCAACCGTTCGCTGAAATCAACAGGCCGTTCGTGCTTGGCGCATCGTGTTTGGGCCGTGCGCGGGTTAAAGGGAGTGTTTCACCTTTGTATTGGTTTTGAACTGAGATAGCCATTATCTTTGGCCGTTATTGAAATGTCAAAAATACTAAGGTCATTTTCCCCCAAACTTAGCCGTTTTTAAGCAATATAATTTATAGTTTGCAAAATGGGGTATAGGCTAGTGCCGCCGCTGATTGGCTGACAGCAACTTTGTCCGCCCATTCCACTTTGTCAGCCAATCAGCGGCGGCCTATAGCTCAATAATGACGTCATCAGCCCAAATAAAACAAAGCTTAATTTGTATAAAGTTAAGTGATTTTTCGAGTGAAAAATATCACCATCGTTTTCAGCAGCAGTTACTTCATATTTTCGACTACAGCCAGCGTATATTTGACAACTTTAAGAAAGATGAAACATTCCCTTAACCCTATTTGTAACAGGCTCCTAACTACCCCTATTTGTAACAGGGGGGGGGGGGCGGATTCCGCCTCCCCCAGGAGATCTCGAGATCTACCCGTCCGATTTTCCAAAATGAAACGGTGTTTCGTTCCCATCAACACGATCTACATTTTTAAATAACAAAACAATCCACATTTTGGATAGGGGGGCAACAAGGGGGCAAAAACTACACATTTTAGTGGTATTTTTGATCCAACATAGCTTTCATGTTTATCGACCGATTTTAACACAACTAATAGGAATCGATAGATTGAATTGGAAATTTGTATATGACGGTGACGTTTGCAAATTAAAAACATCATAGGCGTGTGCAGGTCACTCAATATGGGGTGAAGTAAATGCGTATTAAAACCATTTTATGTTTTTTTAATAAATGAAATGGTATGTGATTGTGACATTAGACAAAACAGTTATAAATCATATTTTGTTGCCATATTTGGTTTAAAAAAGTACCAGGTTTGTTAAAGAGGGAGGTCAAATTGGGGAAAAAATATTAACCGCAGACAAGTTGCTACCCAGCACTATAAATATGTTACTGATCGTAGATAGTACCTTTTTGCATGTTGAACTTCATCATAGGCGTATCCAGAATCCAAACTGGGGCGGCGCAAGACCTTTTGATAAGTATATTATCCGCTATTATGATACTAACTAGTCAACAGTGACTATTTCACTTACAACTTCAATTAACATTGCTTACCCCCCTTTTTACCCTACCTGGACTCGCCTATTATCTTATAATCGTTCGCAGAGTAGCATGTGGTACGTGTTTCATCCGCAAACTGCAGTATGTTATGTCATTGTACGCTTATGCCTCTTAGTTTCCTTGCAATAATATGACCCCCTTTCTTCCATTCCTGAGCGCGCCTCTGAAAAAAAATGTATTCCCTTTTATGGTCTCATATATGCATAATCATTATAAGCTAAACGTCTATTGCGCCGTTATCGCTGGCATATGTCATCACCATGCCAGTCCTTTTCATGTGCCTGAACACGCCCCTGAAACTCTATATGTAATAAATTATGCAAATAATGGAAGCAGAAGCTATCTTTTACATCTTGATAGCTATTAATGCCCCTTACACCGCTCTATTGGCTTCCCGCCAAGCATTGAATACTTCCTGGAACCCCCCCCCTTTTTCAAGCCCCTGCAACCGCCTCTGCCATGCAATTTTTATGATATTTCATTAACAACTAATTTGTACTTGTTGCAATCACCGTAAACCGATGTAACTCCTTCATACTTGAGGCAGTTAGGAAGAAACCGTGAAGATCGCATTTCCGTATTATCGCCAAAGGTCGCCTCCGAACCCACCCAAAACTGTGCCCTGGAACCGCCTGTGTTCAGGTTAAGAACTCAAAATTTTGACTCCAAATGCGGTATTCAATTCTATGAAAAGTCCCAAAATTGCATGGGCCTTCTCCCAGCCGTTCTGGAGATATCTGCGAAAAACATGAGGGGGGGGGGGCGGAATCCGCGGCGGCGCGCAGCGCCGCCGAGTTTTGGCACACCTGTTAGGACATCAATGGCGCACACTTCGAAAAATAAATAACCTCGGGTCATCTCAGGTCAGGTCACCAGACCAGGTCACCAGACCAGGTCAAGTGACCCCACCTCCAAAAATGTTTGCAGTTGTGCCAGAGCCAGAGTTTTTCACCGATCAGTTTGAAACTTACAGGATGTCATGAGAGCATAAGTACTTAGAATTCGTATATTCCGGAATTTTGATATCGGTGACCTAAGGTCAGGTCAATTTCGTAACCGCCCCATAATAAGTCAATGGGGAAATGTATAAATGCTTCCTATTTCAAGGATATGCATGATATTAGTCCAATTACTTCTGGATCATGTTATTATAGAATATTATTGATGATCAAAGTGTAAGTTTTGTTCAGTGACCCCTATTGGGTCATTTGAGGTCATGCGAGGTCACCATCACTTTTTTTGTCAATAACTCCCGACATAATGAAGATAGAGAAGTAAAACAGACATCAATGTGTTTGTCTCGTCGAGACACGTCTTCCCATATGCAACATGCCCTACCTGGGTCACCACTTGACATTGACCTGAGGCAAATTTGTAAGTTAACTTAACAAGGTCATCATGTATATCATTCGAAGCTCCTTGACAAGATAAACACAATGGCGTAAACAGTTTTCCGTTATCTTTATTAAGTAAAAAGTTAATAGCGAAAAACGATTTAGCAAAAAAGGGTGTTTTCCTTCCTTTTTTGACCTCTGGAGCCTCAAATGTTGACTTCAGATCAAATTGGAGGACACCTTCCCGATTGAAAATTTAACTGGCTGGCGTTTGCTTTTTTCCGTTTGTATCTAACTAGCATAGTTTCCGAGATATGTGGGAATTTCTGGAGCGATGTTCTAAAACAGGACAAAACTGGAATTTTGACCTTCGATGACCTCTGGTGACCTCAATTTTGACCTGACCTAAAACAATACTGAAATACTTTCGATAGAACATGTATCAAGCTATCAAATGCCGTTTTCCGCTTCTCGCTAAGCAGCGTAGTTTACGAGATCTCAGGGGGGGGGGGCGGAAATCACCCCCCCCCCCCTGCAGTTCGTGTTCGTCGCGAAGCCCTTGCAGTGCGCGGGTTAACATGGGGTTTTGAACTGAGATAACAGATTTGTAGAGCAGATCGAAAAATGGGCTGTGTGAAAAAATAAGCTCCCTACGTTAAGTAATTTCGACACATGACTAGTGGGGCCATTTTAGAAGAAGTCCTCACAACGGTTATTTACGTTAGACAGCCTGCGTATAAATGCCTTAAGTCCGTCGTTATTGTGTGCAATAGTTTCCATATCCAATCAGTCAAAAATTCCACGACAGTAACGTCGACTACGAAGGATGTAGGAGTTGCCTTAGCAGAATGTTCGATATTATATAAGTGTGTTGCGATATGGAATGACAGAGTGGATAATTTGAAAGAGGCATGGAAGCCATTTGTGTCTGTCTCCCAACAGCTTCAGCTATAATCATGACTGTAGTCCGGGGTGTGCAACGGTTGCGGTAATCTGGATATGACGGGCGATTGTTTTATACAATGTGCGATATGTTAGTGTGGGGTGTCGTGCCAGACGAGATCTTTGAATGTCCTTTGTGTTTTAACTCGCGCACTGCAGGGGGGTTGATTCCCGCCCACCCCCTTCAGGTTTTTCGCATATAGCAAAAAAAAACGGCGGCGCGCAGCGGCGCCGAGTTTTGGCACAACTGTTAAAACATCAATTGCGCACACTTTGAAAGAAAAAAAAATAACTTCGGTCATCTCAGGTCAGGTCACCAGACCAGGTCAAGTGACCCCATCTCCAAAAGTGTTTGCAGTTGTGCCACAGCTAGAGTTTCTTAACGATCAGTTTGAAACTTACAGGATGTCATCAGGGCATCAGTACTTACAATTCGTTAATCTCGGAATTTTGACATCGGTGACTTAATGTCAGGTAAATTTCGTAACCTCCCCATAATAAGTCAACGTAGAAATATACAAATGCTTCCTATTTCAAGGATGTGCATGATATTAGTCCAATTACTTCTGGATCATGTTACAATAGGATATTCTTATGATCCAAGTGTAATTTGTGTTCAGTGACCACTATGGGGTCATTTGAGGTCATGCGAGGTCACCATCACTTTTTTGTCAATAACTCCCGACATAATTAAGATAGATAAGGTAAAACAGACAGCAATGTGTTTGTCTCGTCGAGACACGTCTTCCCATATGCAACATGCCCTACTTGGGTCACCACTTGACGTTGACCTGAGGTTATTTTTTTAATTGACTTAACAAGGTCACCATGCATATCATTCCAAGGCGCCTTGACGCGATAAACACAATGACGTAAACAGTTTTCCGTTAATTTTGATTCAGTAAAAAGTAAATAGCGAAAAACGATTTTGCCAAAAAAACCAGAATTTTTCCTTTTTTGATCTCTGGAGCCTCAAATATTGACCTGAGATAAATTTTAAGGACACCTTGTCGATTGAAAAATTCACTGTCTGGCGTTTTTTTTCCGTTTGTTTCTAACTAGCATAATTTCCGAGATATATGGGAATTTCTGGAGCGATGTCATAAACCAGGAAAAAAACTGGAAAATTTGACCTTTGATGACTTCTGGTGACCTCAATTTTGACCTGACCTAAAATAATAATAAATACTTTCGATAAGAACTTGTATCAACCTATCAAATGCCGTTTTCTGTTTGTCGCTACGTAGCGGTGTTTTCGAGATCTCACGGGGGTCGGAAATCACCCCCCCCCCCCCCCCCCTGTAATTCGTGTTCGGCGCAAAGCCCCTGCAGTGCGCGGGTAAGTGCTGCGTTTCTGAAGGAAGTTTGAACTTCAAATGTTTGTGTATAAAAGGCGATAGGCCTCCGTCCTTTCCCCACCCCGTGCTAACCCGGGACCGACCCTCAGCTTCAGCTGCGGGGCCGGCCGGGCGTGCGGAGCGCTGGTCGACGGCTCGCACGCCCGGCCGATGGCGAGGGGGCGCCGTTTCGCGAACGGGAGCCGCTGAAAAACGCGAAGCGGCGCGGGCGGGGGGCCGTCGATGGGCCCCATCGGGCTGATAGTGCCTGATGAGGATTTTGATGTTGTATGGATGATTGAATCAGTGTCCTAGCATTGGCAAATTTGGGTGGAAAACGACACCCTATGGATGCTATTTTTCCACTCTTATTCCGAGTTTTACTGTGAATTTTCCACTCCTCATTGTAACATGTATTGGATAATTGGAACCCTGATACTTATTTATGGATGAAATGATGGGGACAGCCTGTGTGGGGAAAGTCAGGTTAGCATTGGCATAAGTACCAAATAACTAATTCTGGTGAGCGGGTAATTGGATATTGATAAAGCCGAATACATATGTTTTTGGGTTGAATTTTCCCCACTCTTTATGCTTATTTTTAGCCAGAATTTTACTACTCCACACCCCAGCTCCAAAGCAATACTAGGACCCTGGATTGAATGTTTGTTTGTTTGAAGTGTTTTGTATGTAAAAATGATAATACAAGTGTTAAATTTAAAACAAGTTTCCATATCCAAGCATGACGTTATAATTGTCATGAAGTTTGTTATGGCCATGAAGGAGAAAAGAGAAACATGCCCATTATTCGACGGATATCCATCTATCGTCCAAACAAATGCCATATCCGTTTTGTTTTCAGCTCGAAATAGCCCGTATAGCCAAATTGCAAGACAACTTTCCAGGTGAACTATTCCCTTTAACCCTATTCCCTGCGGGGGGCAGATTATGCCCCCCCCCCCCCACCCCCCGGTGGTTTTTCACTTGCTATTTCTGAACCGTTAGGCCTAGCGTCCTGAAACTTTGTGACTTTTCCCAACTTTTAATGGCGCCTGTTGTGTGAAAATTTTAAAACAAATCGATCTAGCAGAGGCGGTGCCAGGCTCCTGTTTTGGGGAGGGTGTTACGAATGCGGTTTTGCGGCGCATACTTCCTTCGTGGTTTGCAGTACAAAAAATGGGTCAGAAACAATTTAAATGCAATACACATCATATATACTGGGATGGTATTTTTTTTGGGGGGGGGGGGCAGAGGCGCGCTCAGGTACAAAAACAAATGTGAGGTGATACCCTCCCTCAAATTAGGTCAAACTTCAAATTTGTAAGATGATAAAAGCGTTACGCGCATGGTGCCCCCCCCACACTTTGTTTTCCTGGATCCTATGCGCAATATGCGCCATGCGTAATATATTACATTTAACAAATAACAGCATATAATGCCCACATGTGACGTTTATGTCGTTTCAAACCATCACGGACAGCACATATTTTTTATCAAAAATCCCCCCAGTTTACATCCCCTAAATACGCCTATGATTTTTAATTTTGTTCTTTATCTTTTGATATATTGAAGACCAGTACATTTGAAGCTCAAAAACGTTTAGGGCATGACAATCGGTCAAACCACATGGCCGCAATGACCTTTAAAAAAACATTTCCGTATTTTTTTGCCCCCCTGCCCCCCCCCCCCATTATCTTTTTCTACCCATTTAGCCATAACCCATTTAGCCATCTACCCATTTAGCCATTATCTTTGGCCGTTATTTGAATGTAGACAATACTAAAGTCATTTTCCCCAAAACTTAGCCGTTTCTTAAGCAATTTAATTTATAATTGGCAAAATGGGGTCTAGGGGTGCCGCCGGGGATTGGCTGACAGCCACTTTGTCAGCCAATCCCACTTTGTCAGTCAATCAGCGGCGATCTATAGCTCAATAATGACGTCATCAGCGTCACGTCATTCACGTCAGTCACGTCATCATTTTCGAGAGAAAAATATCACCATCGCTTTCAGCAGCACTTACTTCATATTTTCGACTACAACCAGCGTATATTTGACAACTTCCAGAAAGGTAAAGGGACTGTCCCACCTTCCCAAAAGTTGTCAAATGTACGCCACTTGTGGTGCAACATATGAAGAAATGCTGCTGAACACGATTATGACATTTGTTTCTCGCAAACAGTGCTCAATTTCATTAAAGTTAAGTTTTAATATTTGGGTTGATGTCATATTGAGCTCTAGAGAGCTACACAGAAATCCTTTACGCTGCCAAAGTATGGGCACAATGATTTCGAGACAATTCTGGCGCTTTGAATACAAAACAAACCAATTTACCAAACCATTGAAATGTACCAAATATCTCCAAGGTTCCCCTTATAACAAGTCGACTATCATCACCATTTGGTAAAGACAGGTGACGTCATCGGCTTTAAGCCCCTATTCAAATGCACGTACGGCGTATTCGTTACAATTGTCAAGACCAAGCTCGAATTACTTTTCGATTAGACCTATGTGGTTGTTTTAACTGCTACCCTACTATATTTAAATGCAAATCCAAGAACATGGCTAACCCAACTCAAATATGGTAAGGTGGGACAGTCCCTTTAAACATTCCCTTTAAAGGGAATAGGTCACCTTGAAAGTTGTCTTGAAATTTGGCTATATGGGGTATTTGAAGCTGAAAAAACGAATATGGCATTTGTTTGGACGATAGATAGGCAAATGGGCATGTTTCTCTTTTCTCTTTCATGGCCATTGTAGTGTCCTGTATTGGCTTCACGGACACCTCGTCAAGACAAGTAACAACTGAACTGAACGGGGACGATAACTCTCGTCTGGCACACCGCCAATGACACTACGCCCGAGGCACCGGCCACGCACGACTCCCGGCACTGACTGCCCAACAAAGCAGACCCCCAGGAGCGCGCCAAGTCACCTGACCAAGTTACCGTCTAGTGAATGTCCTCACAACTCGTACTACCGACGGCTGCCACTAGATGACACTAGCAGTTGCCGCTGTGATACTCTTGATACACTACAGCCATAAAATAACTTCATGACAATTATGACGTCATGCATATGGTAGCTTGGATATGGAGACTATTGCACACAATAACGACGGACTTTAGGCATATATACGCAGGCTGCTTGTAACGTAAACAACCGTTGTGACTTGTGAGGCCCCGAAACAAGTTTCGTGCCCCGATCGGGGCACGAAACAGCGTCTTCTAAAAGGAGCCCACTAGTCCTGTGTCGAACTTACTTAGCGTAGGGAGCTAATTTTGTCTCCTCACAAACCCATTTTTCAATCTGTTCTACAAATCTGCTATCTCAGTTCAAAACCCCATGTTAAAGGTGAACTATTCCCTTTAACCCTATTCCCTGCGGGGGCAGATTCCTCCCCCCCCCCCCCCCCGGTGGTTTTTCACTTCCCGCTTCTAAACCGTTAGGTCTGAAACTGTGATTTTTTCACAAAATTGAATAGCGCGTGTTGTGTCCAAATTTTGAGGACAAAATCGGTCTATCAGAGGCGGTTCCAGGCTCCTGTTTTGGGGAGGGTGTTACGAATGCGGTTTTGCGTCGCATACTTCCTTCGTGGTTTGCAGTGCAATACATGCGTCAGAAACAATTTCAATGTAATATGCATCATAGATACTGGGATTGTACATATTTTGGGAGCAGAGACGCACTCAGGATAACAAAATGGGAGACGAGGCGATACCCACCCTCAAATGAGGTCCAACTTCAAATTAGTAAGAAGATAAAAGCGTTACGCGCATGATGCCTCCATGTTTTTCCTGGATCCGCCTATGCGCAATATATCAAATTGAACAAATTAAAGTATATAATTCCCACTTGTGATGTTCATGTCGTCCCAAACAATCACGAACAGCAATTTGTTTTCTTCAGAAAATCCCCCCATTTTACATTCCCTGAACACGCCCATGATTTTTTGTGTCTTTTGATATATTAAAGACCAGTACATTTGAAGCTCAAAAACGTTTGGGGCATGAAAATCGGTCGAGCCACATGGCCGCAATGACCTTTCAAAAAACACCCAAAATATTCGGATGTTTGCTCCCTGGCCCCCCATTTTTGAACAAAACAAAAATTCGGGTCCAATAAGAGAGATCTTGTCATGACGAATCGAATGGCGTTTCCCCCATCAAAATCGACAGAGCGGTTCTCGAGATCTCTGGGGGGGGGGGAATCTGCCCCACGCAGGTTAACGTAATTCTGGCCGCCCGCAGGGAATAGGGTTAACCCTATTCCCTGCGGGGGCCAGGCAGATTCTGCCCGACTGGTGGTTTTTCGCGTGCCGCTCCCAAACCGTTGGGCCCAGCGTCTTTATCCAGGCATTGGCTGGGGTCTCATCCGAACAACATTGGCTGGGGGCGGGGGTGTCTCGCCCCCTCGTTATCTTCCGAACCAATAACCGCAGCGAGGCGAGCAAGGCGGCAATCGAAAGCTCTCAATAAAACGCATCCAACACATACACGAAATTTTCCAAACAAGATAACATGTCAGGCCACGGTCAGGGCAAAAGACAAAATACATATATTTGAGTTTTTGGGCCATACTTTCCATTCAAAGCCTTATATTGAGACTATTATGGCACAAAGAGCTCTCAAAGGTATAATACATATCACCCATAAGCAAAAAATAATTGTAAGCAAATGTCAAGGTCACAAAAGGTCACAGGTCAACGAAAGCCATGCGACGCATGTTGTATGGGTTATTCTACACGTATAATTCGATAGTAGCAGCCATTTTCACAATCTGACACCATACAAGATCAAGTTCAGGTCACACAAGGTCAACATTAGAAATTGATAAGTCTAAGTACAAAAGGCATGTTTCTAGACCAGTTTTATCGCAGAAATACAATGCTGGCATTTATGTGTTTGTATCTGGTCACTAAAAGCCAAACACGCAATTTGAAAATATGACGCCACAAGTCACTCATATTTAGGGACATAAATCAGTAAAAAATAAAGGTATTGCTTTTCAATTTTGTTTGGGTATTCTCTACATCTGGTTCTGAATTCAACATATCTTCCGTTTGTTTTAATGTTTGCAAATTTTGATTTTACGGGGATTTAAAAAAAAAATGTTCTTTGAGTTTTTCGGGGCCAAAAGGTAATATTTTCACAAATCCAAAATAGCCATTTTGTAGCTCTTGCCATGTGCTATCTTTTGACGTTTTTGGATTGCATTTTGCTCAAAATGTGGTATTTGTACGGATAAAGTTAAGGTGTTTTTTTTTGTGTGTCAAACTCGTGTGTAGTGACGTCACTAAATTCGCTATAACTCGAAATATTTCGACGAAATTGCTTCATTTTTGCACACAAGACGTAACAACGATTTAGAAGAAGGTATCCGAAGTTTCACATTGATAACGTTTTTTATAGCTATTACGCCCCCTCCCCCCGTTAATGGCGGGTTAATGCTTAGATTAATGCCATTTTTTTTATTATCAAGAATGATTTTGGTTCATTTCGACGTCTGCGGGTGCCACGCGCTGTGGCACCCGCAGATCGCACCATACCAAAATAAAAATTTATTTGATGGTCCTATTCAATGGTGAAAACCCGATCTCAAGTCAATCGGAGCAGTCGTTGCAAAGTTATTAGCTTCCGAAAAGCGTCTGTACGGCCGGTTCGGGCAGGGTCAAATAACCCTCACGGGCGCTTCGCGCACGCTCGGTAATTACAGCAAAAAAATGCACACGTGACATTCGTGTCATCGCAAACAAGCACGAAAAGAACATATTTGTTATCAGAAAATCCCCCAATTTATATCCCCTGAAGACGCCTATATTTAATTTTGGCACTTGTCTTTTGATATATTAAAGACATTTTTACATTTACATTTCAAGCTCAAAAAGTTTATTCCATGAAAAACGGTGAAACCACATGGCCGCAATTACCTTAAAAAAACACCCACAATTTTCGTAATTTGCCCCCTGGGCTCCATTTTTAACAAAAAAAGATAATTCTGGGTCCAAAAAGAAAGATCGTTTTAAGACAAATCGAATGTTGTTTGTCCCATCTAAATCGATCAAGCGGTTTTCGAGCTCTTTGGTGGGAGAATCTGCCCCCGCAGGTTAACGTAATTCTAGCCGTACGCAGGGAATTGTCCACCGGCAATTTTTTGTAAAAATATCTTTCGGAAAACTCAATAAAAAGACATCAAACATACACACACACGAACATTGCATCAGCAGCATCTGTGCGGCCCGCCTGGCTAAGCCGGACCGGTGCCCGCGACATTGGCAAAACCGTCCCGGCTCCGTGGAGGTCTGGGGGTTACCGCCCTGGTCGGGGAGAGCTGTGGGGTACGTCCCCGGCGCTCCAGACAGGCCGCAGCCCCCGCCCGACACTGCCTCGCACGACGTCGCATGGCAGTGCCCCCATCAGCCGGCCGGGCGCGCGACCCGCCAGTCCGTTAAACTGGCGCGCCGCGCGCCCGGCCGGCCGGCCGGCCGGCCCTTGCAAGGGCCGGTCTCAGGTTGGCCCGGTTCAACCGGGGGAAGAAGAAAAAAACTGAAGAAAAAAGCAATGTATGCATATTTGTGCGCCCCCGCCTTACCCAACCGGGCCGGTTGGGTAAGGCGGGACGCACAAATATGCATACATTGTTTTTTCCTCAGTTTTTTCTTCTTCAGTTTGTTCAACTAACATGTCCATAATTTGCTGGCGAACCTACTGGCGTAACAGTCAACAGCGTTAGTAATACGCACACAAACCTCTAAATTTTGCGCGACAGGTGTAAACAGAGTTTGGTGCACACTGTACACTTTAGCAGCGGGCGACAGCGGTGCCGAAACAGCGGGCAGAGACAGTAAAAACGGCGCCAACACAAAACGATCGGGCGAAAAGCAACGTGCGGGTCAGGCCGCCGGATCCAGGCAGCGAGTGCGCCGCCATTGCCGCCCGCGACAGCCTCGCCGGCATCTCGCAGCGATCGAGGCACCCGGCAAACAGGTGGCAGGATTAGGACGAGGATGAGTGAGCAAGGTTGACTGAGGAGGCGATGGTGCTATAATGGTTGTGACAATATTTTTTCCCGGCAGGGGTTAACTCCTTTCGCGACCAGCGCGGGGTCTTGTACCCTGGTTCGGGAACCCTGTTCTAGGATACGGAATTAACTGCTAAGACAAGGATGAAGAGCATGTCCAGTACACTTATGCCAGCATCCAATGGGATAAGCAAAGCAAAACAGAACAAGTGTGATCAACAGCAGAAACCTGCCTGATGTGATACAAAGACTAATATAAGGCACCTAAAAATACAACTCAAAAGTACAGGAGAGTGGAATAAACAATAGTTGTATTGCCATATCTTGTTCGATATGGCGAGTAGTAAATATTGTATATCTATGTCACTATCCTGCATTCTTGAGCAGTTGTATCATGCCACATCCTGTTCGTATCATATCCTGTTAAAAATTAGAAGCAACATATCGCATAGCTTTGTCCCTCTCCTGCACATTTGAAAAGTTTATGCTAGGGGGTTATTTTTAGTAGCTATCCTTACCGTGTTCAGACGAGGAAGAAGTGGCAGCGCTGACATCCTCCTCCTTGATCTCCACCGACATGGTGAGACCGGGCGTGGCACTTGCTGGATCATCTGTAAACAGTCAAACATTTTATAAGCTAGCCCATATAAATACCAGTAAGGCACCGTAGTTGGCGATGAACGAGCGAGCGCGAAGGAAATGTATGGTGAATTTCAACTCGATCGGGCAAGTAGTTTCTGAGATACAAAAAAGGGTGCGCACGTGCGCACGTGTAGAGGCACCCACCTTTGACTTTGGGAAAGTGGGGGCTGAGAGGTCCCTAACCGCACACCAAATTTGAACACAATCGGCTCAGCCGTTCTAGAAATATAGAATAGGGGTGTGCACGTGCGCACGTGCGCACGTGCAAAGCTACCCCACCCCTGACTTGTGGAAGGTGGCGGCTGAGAGGTCCCTAACCACTAGGGTGGTCGTTATTTTCGAAGTTGGTAATTTTCTTGCTCCCAACCAATTGGTGAGGTTACTGAAGAAAACTCCCCGGGTATTTTTTTTCTCAAATCGGTTAATATTTACCCGATGCGCAAAGACCTTTTTACTATATAGCCCGAGGCCACCGCGCCTTCACCGTGCAGGGTTCACAGCTGCCGTCCAGTGGATAAGTCCTCGGCCTGATCAACTACAGGCTTGACGTCGAGAAGTGACATACGTGATGCATACGTGATGGCGCACTCGTGGTCGCGGACATCGTGGTCGACTTCTGGGCTAAGGCCCGAATGCCGATGAAGCGCCAGGATCACGTCCTCATGGAGATTTGGAATCTCAACAAGGAGTATGCTCTCATCCGGAAGAGCCGGCATCGTTCGACCTCCTCTCAGGCTGACCGAGAGGACAAGTTCCGGTAGAACCTCAAGAACCTGTTCGACATCGCCCGCTACGACGCCCTGAACTTCATCACCAATGAGGAAGACAAAACTTTCCTCCTGGCCCAGCGCGAGCCGGGTCGGCGGGGCAAGATGGGAGCCGTCGACAGGGCGCTCGCCGCGACGGAAGCCCGCGTCGCTCGGCGCCGACAAGAGGAGGTGCAGCGCCTGGAGCGAGCGCAAGGAGCCTCCACCTCGAGCGCGGTCGTGGAGTTGGGATCCTACTCCAGGAGCAGCAGCAGCTGCTGGAGTTGGGATCCTCCTCCGTGTCCGCCGCCGAAGATCCCGAGCAAGCAAGCCCGCCAAAACGTGCGAAGAGAAGCCGGACGCAAGTCATTACGCCAGAGCTGGCGGCGTCGCTCGACAGGACGAAGCTCAGCGACCGATCAGCCCTGTACGTCCTTACGTAGACTGCCAAGTCGCTGGGTCACGACGTAGAGGAGCTGAATATCAACCGCTCCTCCATCCGCGACCACCGGCGCCGTCACCGTTCGCGGCGGGTCAGCGACCTCAAGGAGGAGCTGCAGACGGGCAAGAGCGTTATCGTTCACTAGGACGGCACGCTCACCTCACCTCAGCAGCAAGGAGCATGTCGACCGGCTCCCCGTGCTCGTCTATGACAATGGCGCAGTCCAAATGCTCGGCGTTCCCAAGCTCCCCAGCGGCACGGGCCGCGACATGGCTCGTGCGGTTGTGTCTGCGCTCGAGGAGTGGGGGCTGACTGGCCGAGTGGGTGGCATGAACTTTGACCCTATGGCCTCTAACAACGGGCGCAACAACGTCCTGATTGAGCAGCAGCTGGAGAAGGATCTCTTGCACTTCACCTACCGCCACCATATGCTCGAGCTCCTCCTCCATGCCGTTTCACGGCCTTCATGGGGTCGACGTCGGCGCCTGACGTGGGCCTCTTCAAGAGGTTCCAAGAGCAGTGGGAGTTCTTCGACCGCGCCCAGTACGGGACGGGTGTCGCCGATCCCGATGTTGCCCCCTACTAAACAACATCGACGAGTGGCTGCAGAAGGCAGTGATCGAGTGAACGGATCTGCGCGACGACTACCAAGAGCCGCTGGAGCTGGTGTTCATCTTCATCGGCGGCGTCCCTCCGCGAGGTGTCAAGTTCAGGGCTCCCGGAGCCATACACCACGCCCGCTGGATGTCAAAGGCGATATACTCGCTCAAGGTGTGGATGTTCCGGGACCAGTTCAAGCTGACGGCGAAGGAGGAGTGTGGCCTGCGCAGCGTCGCCGTGTTCATCTTCCGCGTCTACGCCAAGGCCTGGACGGAGGCATCGCTCGCCGCCTCGGCCCGCGTGGCGACCTGGAGCTGCTCCAGACGCTCGACGCCTATCACGAGGTCGACGACGTTGTTGCCAAGGCAGCCCTCAATAAGCTGAAGGGTCACATTTGGTACTTATCCGAAGAGCTGGTGGCCCTGGCGCTGTTAGACGTTGGTTCGCTGGTGACGAAGTGGAAGATCCTCGCCGCCGTTCGCGAGAAGGACGGGTAAGAGGACGCGCCAGCCAAGTGCCCCACCCTGCCGGCCAGCGCGGTCGCCGGGCGCGGTCTCGAGGACTTCGCCTCCCAGAACACGCGGCTGTTCTTCAAGAAGCTCTAGCTGGACGCCGAGTTCCTGGAGACCGACCCGGAGACGTGGCCGGAGCGCGCCGACTTCGCCGCAGCGTCAAAAGGGAGGAGCAGTTCCAGTTCTTCCTCCAGGTGGTCGCGGACCACCGGAGGACCTTCCCAGACAGCCGAAAGTGGACCCTCGCCACGCCGCGGCGCTTACTGGGCGACAACGAGGTGCCAGCGCGGCGGCCACCGAGCCAACCGGGATAGCAGACACTGAGAAGAGGTG